>WURS02429707.1:0-15947 GCA_011762765.2 Rhinocypha anisoptera | reverse complement strand
TTTATCCCAGTCCTCTTGCCACTTAATCATTGTTTGGGCATGTATCACTTTCTTTATGTCTTTAATTTTTTCCTCAGCTCTAAATTCGGAATCAAAATATTTCCCTACCCCAGTTTGTTTCAAGGATCTTATCGTCCTCTTACCTAGTAGAACATATCTTAATGGCGGTATGCCTGTTAGGACAGTTAGGGCGTCATTACTCACTGTTCTATAGCTACCTGAAATCGCAATTAAGCAGCATCGTTGAGCTTCTTCTAGTTTTCTGGCTATTCTGCTTGTATGCAATTTCTCCCCCCAGATCTCCACTCCATACGACGCGATCGGGATAATAACGCTATTATATATTATTTGTAAATGTTATTTATTAATAGCGTAGTTTATGCTAAAGTAACGTTTTAAGCTATGGAATATTTTTTTAATTCTGCTGGTTAGGTAACTAATGTGGGGTCAAAACTTCACTGGTTGGTGGATGGAGGAGAGCTGCGTGACTCAGCAGGCAAGAGAGCGTTGTCTGCTTGGGTCGATCTTCGGGCAGACTCTATCCCCGGCTGAGACTACGTTCAGCATCACCATGTTAGGATCAATGCTCTGCTCAGCCGGATCAGAACAACACACAGCCGGAGGGACAGCAAGGAGACAACGTGTCGAGCAGGATGTTCGACACAGTAGACCACGGCACACGTCATCCAAGGTTGCTGGAGGATGCATGGTGGGAGAATCCGGAGGCACGATGCCATCGCCTCCAAGCTGGCATCAGCCCTCTGGGACCAGGGATGGACGGTGGAACACGAACCGAGGATGGAGACTGGGGAAGGGCTTTGGAAGCCAGACATCTTAGCCAGCAGGGGTGCAGATACTGTCATTATAGACACACAAGTCACATCAGGAGCCACTGACCTGAATCACATCCACCGGAGGATGAGCGAGTACTATAGTAACAACCCGGGAGTACGTCACTGGGTGGATGCGAGACAACATGGGACGCACCTGAGTTTCACCACCTGCACCCTGAGCTGGCAAGAAATCTGGGATCCGGAGTCGGCGCGGAACCTGTGGAGACTTGGCATCGGCCCTGATTGGACTCACAACAAGAGCACTGCAGGGATCGCACACAAACTGGACACGGTGGAACCAGATGACATCTTGGGGGGGAAGATCGGCCCATAATAATGTTAAGGGTTGGGAGCTGGGAATAACTTAACTCTACCCTTTGCTTGTTTAAATGGTTTAAGCTTTGTACCAGAAAAAGTAAATAAAGATTTTAATGTATTGGCTCTATATGGCAATAAAAGAGGCCCAGCTTCACTCATGGTGCGATAGAGTGGTGAAAAAGGACTCAGCAAACTTCAGCCAGGGACAAACTCAACCACATACAATGGATGGCCTGCTTAGCCATAAAGACCCTCTTTAGAACAACCACAAAACTGGCCCTTTAAACACTCCTGAACCGGCCACCACTCTACCTGGCAGTTGAAAGACAAGTAGGGGCCACAGCACATTGTCTGTCTTATACAGAGCAATGGTATGGAAGGAAAATCTCTCCAGCCACAGACAGGTGTGGACTGAACTATCTGCACCTTGTACCATCTTTATGTTGGGGTGTGATGGAAGATAGCAAGGTTTAACCTAAAACCGCCCCATATGAGACCCTACTCACTTTGCAGAGCCAGTGGGACCCTGGAGGGACAGACAAACTCCAATCTGGGGCCTCAGTATGGTATTTATTTATTTATTTAGGGGTACACATTGCAAATTGGCTACAAGCAGGGTGCCAATGACATGAATATGGTCCATGTGCAACAATTACAAAGGAAATAATATACAAAAAGACCCCTTATACGTTTAAGAAAAACACAGATATTTATAAAACACAATTCACATCTACAAAGAACAATTAACATCTACAAAAAAGAAAACAACATCAACAGGATTGAATAATTAATCAAATACTCCTTGCATTTTCTCCTAAAAGGTTGCAGGGATTTGGGAAAGGGCTTAAGAAGCTCTTCAGGTAACCTGTTGTACTTTTCAATACCTCTGTTTAGGAACGAAAACTTTCAAGTGTTTGTTTTTGCACCCTGCACCTTATCTTGTGACGATGGTCATTTTTGCCAAGGTAGAGTGGTTTCTCTAGTTCTCGTTTTAACTCTTTTCATCCTTTTTCTCCGTTGGTGATTTTGAATATTGCACATAACCTATTCAGTTTTCTTCTGCTCTCTAAACTCTCTGCTTGAGCCATCTATAATACAAATAGCTCAAGCAGGGATGATATCAGGGGCAGATGTATATGGGTGCCACCCTCCAGACAGTATTATTTTCCCTTGAGAAAATATGCCACAGTATTCCAGGTAGAAATACTAGCCATTCTGACCTGTGTTCAAATCATTAAAGAATTGGGGCACATTAGGGGACTAATCCACATATGCTCTGTTAGGCAGCCTTGAGGGCACTCAACTCTTAATGGTGCAAGTCATGCCTGGTGTTGGAATGCCATCAGGTATTAACTAATATTGCCAGGATTTACAAAATTAGGTTTTTTTGGGTTCCAGGCCATGCAGGAATACCCAAAAATGAGATCACAAAAGTGGGAGCCAGCATCAACCTGACTGAATGACTGACAGGCCACCACAGAGTCAACAGGCACCTAAACCTGTTGGGTGTTGTGGACTCACCCAATTTTAGATAGTGCGAAAATGGAATTGAATTGAAACCACATCTCACCTATTGTGCGAGTGTCCGGCGGTTGCCAGAACTCGAAATAACTTCCTGTGGTCACCATTCATGGACCCTGAGGAGGTTAGACACGCACCCATAAGGGACACCCTGCCCTTTAGCAAGGCCATTGGTCTCTATGGGTGATGCATATAATGGATGGTACAATTGTCCTTTAAAGGACAAAGAGATCTAAGTGTCCTTGGGCCCCCCCTTTTCTCAGGGGGCCCTCCACCTCACTTTACTTATATATCTAATACCCTCCTTCTGCTCCAAGGAGAACATGCAAAGGAATCTTCAGTGAAATATTTGCTGCAAAGCCGACTGTTTTGTAGGCACAAAATTAGCTCTTCCAATTATGACCAGCCATTTTTTAAACACTTCTGGATCATTTGGGAACTTAAGTTTGATTTGATAACATAAAATTCAAATTAAAAGAATGACAATGTGTGGTAAAGTTATTGTAAGCAGTCATAATACAAAAATACATCAATGTTTGCTACAGATGGAAGCACAAGGTCTACAAAAATTAGGATGGGTGAACTAGCTTTGACTGTAATTGATAAGTTTTACTGAAATAAGTAATCTTAAGCTTTGCTAAACACTTTGCTGTCTCAGCCCTTGACAGGAGTGAACAGGTAGACCCAGTTTACTTGGATTTTTCCAAAGCTTTTGATACTGTGAATTCCTCTGTTTCAATTAAAGGTGGAAAGATTGGGAATGTTTGTCTCAATGCTAATATGACTAGAGAGTTATTTAATCAACCAACAGTATGTGGTCAAGGCTAATAATAATACCTCATGCCCATTAGTAGCCACCTCCAGGGTTCCACAGGGATCACATCTTGGACCATTGTTGTTTTTATTATTTATAAATGATATTGGTAAATGTTTACATGTCATGAATCACCTGCTATACACTGATGATTTTAAAAAATTTAATGTGATAGACTCTATATGTGACAGAATTGATCTGGAATGTTTTAAGGAGGCTTGAAAACATTTTGCTCAATAAATTTTATGGATCTAAGAATCAAAAAAAATACTGAAGCAGTCGCAAATTTAGGACACCAATTCTGTATGATTATACCCTTCGTAAAAGCCCTTTAATGAGGGTAGAAGTATGCTTTGACTTGTATATTATTTGACAGCTCTTTAAATTGTAATGAACATATTCACGTGATAATATTGAAAGCTTATATAGAACAATGACTTTCATTTATCGTATTACAAAAGATTTTCCAGACTTAAGTTAGAGAGAATGCCATGCAATACTGACACCAGTTTGGCAATTCCAACGTCCAACATTATACATAAATAATATTGAATAAACAAATTAAGATTTATTAAAAGGGGCAAATATAGGTAAAGTATTCTCAAGCACACATTATGTAAAGGGTTACAAGACATTGGCGGCAGGGGGTATAGTGCTCGTCGGCTAACCCAGATTATATACTATTCGTATAGTTTAGTCTGTGCTAGAGGTCGCGGGTTCTAGTCCCGTCCAGGGAATGAGTGTTTTTTCTATGATTAGTAGAGGTACGAAAGACCATAGCCGTCGAAGTACCCTATAAACAAAAATACGACTACTGAAAGCTATTATACGTACACTTTAATATAATTATGTCGTATTTGCTCAAACTGCTGTATGGTTACCATTATTGCATAAGAAGAGTTATGTCATTATTAAAAGTTTTGTCATCACAACTGACTTGATTCGGTTTTACCGAATCGGGGTTTGTTAAAAACGACCAAAACAAAATAAAAACCTACCAATAATGAGACTAGAACAGACTAGAATCTAATTACCAACACATGAATCTTTGGCATACAAACATAAATACATAACGACTGGCAAAACTGAATAAACGACGGCCCTCCTTTCTTACTCTTCAAGCACATCCACCCGCAGGGACGGATTTTCTTGGCCGTCCTTACTCTGACGTCACACCAGTATTTACTCTTGCCTCAATCCGTCACCCCACTTTCTGTTGAAAAAAATCCACCAGCCATTTCTAGTTTCTATATGATATATGCCTTGTATGGTTGGTTTCATGTGCTTGGTACGGAGGTCGTCTCTGACTGATAAATTTTGAGTAATTATAATTTTGCATGGATATACTTGTTTCTACTAAATGACACTCCATTAGTTCCAAATTGCCCAGGTTAACGATTTGAAAGTTAGTTTTGGAATTAATTTTAATGATTCGTCTGCATTTCTAACTTCAGCCGGACATATTTGTGTGTATAATTATGTGGTAATTTGTAGTACTTCATTACTAATTGTACAAATCACCTATATATGAAAGATAATTTGTATGAAAATATTACTTCGAAGAATATACATATCAAAGCAATCACCCGCAGGGTATAAATTGTTCAATTATAATTTGTATATAACGAGTTTTCACTGGTAATATGCAGTGGTTATCTTCATTGACAGCTCATTTTATTTTCTCATTTGGGTAGATATCTAAATGTGGACATCTCTTGGGCGGTCCAGCCTTTTTACAAGGATATATTTATGTGATACAAGAGTGAATTGCCGTATCAAAACAAATATAAAAAGACCTTATTCTTTAAGAGATAAAGCTTGTCATGTCTGCAGTTTGAGTTATCAAAAATTTCATGATTCTGTTCTTTCATTGTACGGCATTACATACGAACTACTAGGAAAGACTTCCCAGAGTAGCCATCGTAATCCGTATGATTCAGTGTTAAACATTCTATTCTCAGACACTAGTGCTATAACCGAGTTTCCACTCTTCGGCAAGTTAAATATTTGTAACACGATTGGCGAAATAATACGTATCTGCTGTTGTCAGGTACCGAACAGTGATAAGCAAGATTTTATAGAAGTGGCTCAATATATATCAATAACAACAAATTGCATTTTATATGATAATTCACCAATTAACGAGGTATGTGATGCCAATGGATAGTATATGTGCAAAATTATTAATTTTTTGACGAAGATTTATTTCTTTTTTAGAATTATTTTGGCGCTATGTCGCTGAATGAATCAATATCGGTCGAAAGAGTTAATCCTGGTGACAGTGAGTCCTTGGAGGATAATGACGATGAAGTTTGCATCGTGTTTGAAAAATTGATTTCTAAGAATCCAGAGCAAAGTGAGAACAATGCAGAAGATTCCATGAATAATGAATCTGAAAGAGAAGACAAAGTGAAATATGACACATCATGCCAAGATTACACTGCCTATCTGAAAAAACCTACCACTGAATGTGTAAAAAACCCTCACACGTTTCTGGGAAGCCCTCAGCACGTTGCTCCCAGCAAAGGTCAAAATTATTCTATTAATTAGGCATATAATTTACACAAATGTTCGTCATTTTTGTATGTAGTCATGAAGTCTAACTCTTTCCTTAGTTTTGAACAAAAGAAGTCGACTCCGAGAATTTCGTCAATGGGAGTATACGAATTTTGGGAGAGATTTTATTCATAGTGGAGAAGGTGGGCTAGATTTATTTTTTCATATGAAGAAATGTGCCACCTGAATTGAATGTAAGCCGTCCTAATATTTTGATATTTTCTATTGCAGAGAAAAAAAATATATTACCTTTTACAATAATGTCATATAATGTCTTAGCTCAGTCATTGTTGGAAAACCATCCTTATTTGTACTATAATCATAATCGTGCAGCCCTTTCCTGGGAATGGCGAAGTAAAGCACTTATGGAAGAGATAGAAGCAATTTCTCCTGATGTAAGATCTTATTTTGAATTTCATTTTTCCACCAGAGAAAAATTAATGTTCTGATCAGTTCACTTACAAAGGTTTCATCTTACACATTGTTATTATGACTTCCAGATTTTATGTCTTCAGGAGGTCCAGGAGAGTCATCTGGAAAGTTTTTACTATCCACAACTGCTAAAATTGGGTAGGTTGTTTTTCAATTTCATACAACTACTCACTCATGTTACTAAATTTCTAGATTATATATTTGTTTCTACTTTCTGGTGCCACATTTGGGTGATAAATGAAGGGAAATTGTTGCCTTCTAGGTTACAATGGTTTATATAAGAAGCGAACAGGAGATAAGCCTGATGGAGTTGCTATATATTACAAGGTGTCTGTATTCTCTGTGGAAGAGTTCTCAACTGTTGAATTCATGCAGCCCATAATGCCAGTTTTAAACCGAGATAATGTAGCCCTAATTGCTCGATTCTCCTCAAAGTTGAATCCGTCTATGCCTCACTTGTGCGTGGCCACCACTCACCTTCTATACAATCCCAAACGAATGGATGTCAAACTAGCTCAAATACAATTACTACTTGCTGAATTAGAGAGATTAGCTTTTGTGGGGAATAAGCAATCACCATCCTACTATCCCCTCATTGTCACTGGTGATTTAAATGTTACTCCAAAGTCAAGTTTATACAGGTTGCTGACAACAGGAATCCTTCTGGATAATGATGTCACTGATGAAATGCTTGATGTGTTGGGTATCACAAGCAATTGTCAGCATTTCAATATTTTGAGTGGTCGCCAAGACTCTAACACTTCCACCATTGACAGACTATCAGAATTGATAAAATTAAAAGTATATAACTCAGATCATGTAGAGATCCTCAGTAAAATAGAAGTGAGCAGTGTTAATCAAGAAGGTGCTCAAGAGTTGAAATTTGAAAGAAAGAAAGGGCATCTAAGCCACAGTTTCATTTTGAAGTCAGCCTATGAACACAGAAATTCACGTGGAAAAGAAGTAACTACAAAACAAGATAAATGGGTTACAGTGGATTACATATTCTACAGGTAAGCAGAGGATTTTTTAATAGGTGCCATCTGTAGAGAATTTTTTTAATGAAAGCTCCAGGGTCATCTCTTTTCCAGCAGTCTTTTGGAAATTATTTGACAAAAGAACTATTTTCACGAATTGTATGATTATTCAGGTATAATAGAAACCACAAAGTTTTTAAGTACCTAGTTGCATTATGCAGTAATTAGTAATGTTTCAGGGGATCATATAGGGACCAGAGCACCCTTGATATATATACCAGTAGCCATGAACACAACAGCCATTTCTAAAGTTTTTTCCTTTTATTTCATCTTATTTTATTTTGAAAGTTTATATAACAATATGTTTAATACTGTGAAAGTAATAGTTTTTGTGCATAATAATAAACATTGCATGAAATGAAGGTTAACTTTTTGGCTGTTAATGACTTTTCAGGTTTTGTTTTTGGGGGTATTTATTAGTTGGTAGGTTGTGGTATCCCAGTGGGTAGAGTATTTGGACCCAGGTTCAAAGCCTGGTGATGCCTCTGGACACCTTCAGCTATACCAAAGCTGAGTGATTTTCTGGGTACCAGATCTTCCTAGGAAACTGCAGGCGACACAGGGAAAGGAACAGGCTTTCACATACCATTGGTCTTAAGCACTAGGTGAGCTCTCTACTCTCACTTATCAAACCAACCTTAGGGTTGAAGACTGGTTTTTTGTTTACATAATGAAATGTTTCTACGTGCAAAAATATCCTGGAAACAATGAAAAACAGTTTATTTAAATTCTTTTAATGCTCGTGTGTAAATTGTTTGACATATGTAACATGTACACCAGTCTATTGCAGTTTATTACTGTATATTATAGTGGATTATCATTGGATTTGTACTTCAAGATACATGAAAGACTCTTGATAGTCATTTTTCTAAAAATCAAACATATATATGCATATTACATTATGTTGACATTTCTATTGGAAGATGTGAACGTAAATGGCTGTGAATCATTAATGACAAGTTTATGTTGTTAATGAAGTCTTGAGATTACTTTTACCACAATTACTATCATTTTGTCTGAGAACTAGTTAATATGATTTCCATATTAAATACTTAATTATCAGCTGTGGTGGTGCCATTTGTGATGTTAATCTTTTAAAGATCAGAGTCATATTTTGCTACCTTCTCAGAAAAACCAATCTCCTTGGTACTGTATCAGTCCAACTTTCAGCACTTAGAGGACATTGAATTCACATGGATATTTTCAACATCAGCAACTAAACAAAATGTATACATTCATAACATTTTCAATCTTCAGTATGATTTAAACATTGACAGGTTTTGAAAGCATCAAGATTTTTGGTATTGTAAAATTTTCCTTGACCTTAAAAATGCCATTACTATATATGCATCCATTTTAGCAATACATAATGTTATTTTCATCATCTTCTAAAATCCTTGTCATTGCAGCCATGTGTCTCTCTATTGCTGTCTTTATATATATTGTTACTCCCATAAAACTTTTTATGTCATTCAGGAACTTCTTCCTTGGTCTTCCTCTTTTTTTCCTAGGACTTTTCCCTCTTCATATTTTGTAGGGAGTTTTTATGTTGTAGAACATGTTCAAACATTTAATTTTCCATTTCTCTATCTCTTTCATTAAATTCCTTCCCTCTTTAATTTCCCTCCGAACTTCAATTTTACTTTTCTTGTCTATTCATCTTGTTATCCTTCTCCAAAACCACATTTCCATTCCTTCCAACTGAGACTTTTTCATTTTTCCCAAAGTCCACATTTCACATCCATTTAGCAATGTGGTCCAAATAAACAATTTTACAAAATATCTTCTAATTCCATATGTTTATTTTTCAAAAGATTCTTTTTACTTTCATGCACCTTCTTCACCAAAGCTATCCTTCTTTTCACTGTAGAGGTGCATCTCTTATATATCTCTCGTAATTATGCTCCAAGGTAGCAGAACTCTTCCACTTGGCTTATCCTTGAATCATTTACAAGGGGTCCAGTCCTGTTTCTGGAAACTACCATAGCTTTGGTTTTCTTCATATTTATTTTCAATTTCTATTTTGCCAAAGCTGTGGACAGGATTTTGATCATTCTATTCATATCTTTGGTTGATTCTGCCAGGATCACATTATCATTTGCAAACCTAATGTTGTGTATCTTTCTTCCATTTATCTTTATACCATTAATTTTTTCCTTTATTGTCTCTTTAGCCTCTTCGATATATAAGTTAAATAGATATGGACATGGTGAAAGTGGACAACCTTGTCTTACTCCTTTTGTAATCTTTGCTTCTTTCTCATATCCATTTATTGCGTGTGATTAAGGCACTTTGGTTTTGGTAGAGCTTTAATATAAGCCTTCTGTTATTGTCAAGTCTATTCCTACTCTCCTCATAGTTTCAAACATAAGTTTCCAATCTACAATATCAAAGGCTTTTTCCAAATCAATGAAAGTGAAGAAAACTTTTCTGTTCATTTTTAACCTTCTCTCTAAGTTCAAGCAGAGTGTCAGGATAGCTTCTTTACCTTCCTGGAAACCAAATTGATCTTCTCCAACATTTTCATCCACTTTCTTTTCAATTCTGTTCCTTACCATGTAAAAGGACCTTGGAAGCACGCTACAGAATAGCAATTGTTTCATAAAACATACATTCAATTACTTTGCCTGTTTTTGATAACACAACAGTTTTACTAAAGTCTTTGGGTGTCTCCCATTTCCATAACATTCAAATACCATTTTAAAGAATCTTTCTTTCATTCTATTTCCAAGGGTTTTTAATATCGCAGTTAACATTATCCACACCTGTTGTCTTTCCAACATTTAAATTTTGAAGGACTTGCTCAAATTCCCTCAATGTGATTGGGAGCCAAATTTTGTTCCTGCTTTTTCTCTATTTTCAACATTACTTATTCCTCTAGTAGCTATCTCTTTTCGATGGTATAGCTCTTCCATGTACTATTTCTTATGTTCATACACATCTTCTTATCTACTAATAACATTCCCTCTTTGTTATCAATCACCACGTACCTTATTTTTGGCTTATATTGTAAGCTTTGATTTTTAGATAGGCTAGTTCTTGTTTTCTGATTTGGATAAGCTCTTCTATTTCCTTTACCCATATGTAGTTTTGTCCACTGTTTCTCAACATTTGTCTATCTAATTTTTTTACTCCTGTATTCATCCATATCCTTCTTTGCTCTTAGCTTATTCCTCCACTCAATTATATTTTAAATTTCCTCTGTTATCCAAGATTTTCAAGCTTCAAATTCTTCTTACCTAGGACTTAATCCACCACTTCTGTTTCATTTCATTCCATTTCACACTTTCTTCCCATTTCTCAATGATTACATTTGACATATCTTCAAACTTCCTCCTTCAGTTTTTCAAGTGACCATTTATTCTTAACCACTTTTAATTTTCTTAAGATTTAGGTTGCATTTTGTCATATCTATTGAATGATCACTTTTTATGATCAATTTTATTTTATGCAATATTATTATTTCTATATGTGACACATTTGATGAAATCTGAAAATGATAGGCAAGCCTGAGAAAATTCTATTCTATTTATTAATATTTTATGCTAACTATTCATGGCAGATGAAAACATTGCCATTAAAGTTATGAAGATACCATGACAGAAATGAGAAAATTTCCTCCCCTGGGCTACATTTGAGAAAAGCAATTTGTTAATACATATTACTGACAAGTGTTGCAGTGTAGTTCCAGCTTAATTGTAGAAGTGTGTAATTTGTATCTTAATTATAAATTGTGACACTTCATATTGTTTTATTCATTGCTAGTCACACCTCTCATGGTTGTTTTTAAGACTGTAACTTCTGCACTCTTTATTAATATACATAATGAATAATTAGAAAACAATGAAAATGCCATTGAAAAAGTCATTGAAATTGCCCATATGTTTGATTAACATTTCATGAGAACTTGTGATATAGACAACTATTTTTTACACCTTCAGGTAAAAACTGGGGTTGACTTTGCTGTGAGGAGGGAATAAATATATTAGTATCAGAAGTAATTCCACTCAATGAGTTGACATTTAACATTCATTTCATTTCAGTTGCCTTGAAAGAGATCTCAACTTGGAACCCATTGAAGGAAAACTTAAACTCATTTGCCGCAAGGGTCTTTTATGTAAAGAAGAATGCTTTGCATATGGACCCATTCCAAACTTAGGCTCTCCTTCAGATCATTTCCCATTGGTTTGTAAATTTGTGTTAATGTTGTAAAAAACATTTATAAATTATATTTTTATTTCTTGTTAAAATGTAGCAAGAAATAATGTTAATAAAAAAACAATTGCAATAATTCCACAAGAGTTATCCCTTTGGATAGTAATGCATGACAATTTTTAAAAAGATGGTTTTATATGTAATTGTTTCTCATTGCTTAAGGACTGGTGGTATATTTTTAATGCTCTAGCTTCACTTTGTGAAGTAATGAATGTCCATAGTTGAAATAATTGAATATCATATCATACTTTTTCACATTTTTATTATTTGGTACAATGAATTTATTTATTCAACGGGCTAGTGCCCTTTTACAAAGATATTACATAATCATAAAACATGAAGTCATGAACATGAAAAATATGAAAAAATAAAATGACAAAATTACATTTTACAAAAATGAACACAAGTATACACGAAATAAGAGACAAAGTAATCAAACAATGGGTTCATTGAGATGAACTGTCAAGTGTTTATAGCCATATTTACTTATCCTCCCATATACACTTGGGTAACTTTTTCAAATAATTTTTGAGACGTGGCAGAGATACAGAAAATAAATCAATGTCATAACACAGATTTCCATCTCACATGATTTGGTCAATGGGGGAATTAAAGGAATAGTTTTGAGCATGGAAATCAGTGTGAAATAAAGAAATTCTTTTGGTTGTATAAGAAGTCCCTTCTTATACAACCAAAAGATTGTATTGTAATAGTATTGTACTTAATAGTATTGTACTAATAGTATTGTACTTAATAGTATTGTACTTAATAGTATAGTACTGTAATAGTATTGTACTTAATAACTCTGAGGAATCAACCATATTATTTATCAGTTTAAAAGGGAAAATAACATCAAACCCCTTTCTATGCTTGTGTAGGGAAGAGAGATTAAATGCAGGTGTCATGTGTTATAGTAACTTAAATTTTCATTAAATAACTTAAGCTTCTTTGAAACTCAATGGACAAACTTTCATTGGATAGACTCAATGCCATTAATATGGGTAATATAGTATGGAGACCATACTACAGAACAATACAAATTGATCTGACCAGCGAATATTACAACAGTGTGTAAGATTTTACTTATAAATTTTTACAAAATCTGAAAATAAGTCCCAGGGATCTAAAAGATTTTGCTTGACTATAATTATAAAAATGAAAGTTCAACTTAGAGTCAAATATTATTCCTAGATCTTTTATAGTAGGTTAACTGAGCCAATGGATTCCCACAAATTGTACATTGATTAAAATATTTTTTCCTATGGAATAGGACAATGACATTTTTTAATATTTAAACTAAGAAAATTATGATTATACCAGGCTTATAATATTTGAAGACTGTTTTGAAGAGAAAGAGAGTTAACTTTTGACTGAATAATTTGGAAAATTTTCAAATCATCCACATAAAGTAAAAATGGAATTGTGTTAATAGCATCTGTTATATCATTTATAAATAAATATAATAACATGGACCCAAGCGGAGAATCTTGAGAAACTCCTGAGGTTGCTGAAAAACATGTGGATGTAATAATAACTTATTGTTCTAGAACCAAATGTCCTTTGGAACTGCATCCATCATAACAATATTTTAGATTAACAAAACAAAAAGTAAGAAAGGCAGTATATACAAGGGCAGAAAAATCAATAAGCAGTACACAATACAAGCAAGTAGTAAACAACAAGCAAACAAACGAATATAAGAGCAGACAAAAATTTATATAATTTTTAATAAATACAAAAACCTTTTTTTATTTTTTGACTTTTTTGAGGAATGGACGGAACCTGTTTTACGTTGTTGGGGGGATGAAAGAAGATACCCCAACATGTTTACAACTTGAGAGTCGATGTCTTTTCAGAGCTATGAGCATGCAAAGTTGGCCAAAACAGGTTTTTTCAATCTACAGGCCAAAATAAGAGTTTTAAAGAATAAAAAGTTGAATAGAATTTGTGAGTAATTAAAAGACCTTTAATTTGAGCCAGACTAAGTTCCATTTAATTAGTTATTGGAAAATTAATGAAAAACCATCCAAAACAGCTGTTATTTAAAAGTAAATTATTGATCACAAAAGCAATCTCAAATGTTTAATCATTTTTAAAGAAAGCTTTTTCAATTACTAATCGATTGAGATTTTGTAAAATTAAATTGGTTACTTTGTTTCTGAGGTATGTTTATTTGTTTATTCCAAGAAGATAAATGTTGAAAGTCTTAACATTTTTGTTTATTAACTTTTTGGGTCAATTCAAAATGGAGTATCTTCTGAAAGAGTCATATTTTTAATTCACGTGCCAAGAAGCGGTATTATGTGACACGTTGTGAACTTATAGATTTTGTTTGTTCACCCCGCCATTTTAGACAGTATCTGCTAGGGATGCATTTCGTGGTTTGCACTGATCATAATTCACTGCAGTGACTGCGTTCATTCCGTGAGCCAGAAGGACAAGTCGCATGCTGGCTCGATGGATTATCTCGGTCGATTTGTAAACAGTGCAGTATGGAAGGGAGGGAATCAGAGTCGGTGGAAGTGAAAACATGAGGGAAAGGCAGGGAAGGAACCCTGTCATAAAGCCTGAGTACTAAGGCTCTATGGGAACAATGGTACCAATTGGTGCTTAGGGAGGGGGTCCTTTTTCGAAGCTGGAATGAAGGAGGTAGAGAACCAGACCGCCTACAACTAATTGTTTTCATGGAGGCAAGAGATGACATTCTTCAGGCTTTGCACGACTCGCCCATAGGGGGCCACTTAGGCTATGATAAGATGCTAGGGAATGTGAGAGAGTGATATTATTGGCCTGGCTACTCTAGAGACGTTGAAGTGTGGTGCCGTGCGTGTGAAGATTGTTCGCGGCGGAAATCCCCTCCCCATCACTCAAGGGTGCCATTGGGTCACTGCCATTCTGGCAGTCCACTAGAGAGGGTATCCATGGATATTTTAGGGCCCATCCCGAGGACAAACATGGGGAATAAATATATTCTGGTGATTGCGAACAAATTTATGAAGAGGACGGAAGCATACGCAATGCAAAACCAAGAGACGGAAATGGTGGCAGGGTGTGTAAAAGACTTTGTGTGTAGTGTAACTTAATAGTGTAGGTAACTAAGTAGTAATTGGTACCCTTAGTCACACTGACTAAGGGTACCAATTTGAATCCCACCTCTTTCAGGAGCTGTGCAAGCTCTTGGGCATAATCAAGACGTGGACTTCACCCTACTACCCTTAGTCTGACGGTCAGGTGGAGAGATTCAACTGGACTTTGGCTGAAATGCTCAGCCAATGGACTGAAAACGAGTAGGAGTGAGATCAACATTTGAACTCCGTTATATTGGCATATCGTTCCGCTAAACACAGCTCCACTGACTTCACCCCATACTTCCTAATGTTTAGTAGAGGAGTTCACCTACCAATAGAATTGGAGTGTGGTTCCCTGGGAAATGAAGTAGAGGAAGGGGGTGCAGGGAGGGGGAGTATGCCAAGCAAGTGCGAGAGGGCCTCGAAAAAGCTCACGCTCTCACTAGGGAGAGGCTTTTGACAGCCCACCTCTGACAAAAAGAGCAGTATGATTGCCTATGTCACATCGCCCCCTTTGAAGATGGGGAGAGGGTGTGGTTCCACATGCCTGCCACGAAAAGGGAAAAATTTCATCGGGGCCGGGGGAAACCCAGGTTGAGGAGGAAAGACTGATGAAAGCCAGGGAAGGAGAGTCGATGGAAGGGAACAGCAGAACAATAGCTGGGCCACAAGAAACACATATCACCGGCGAGGGTGGTTGGAGAATATTCTCCATTCCCTTGCCCCAGGAGTTCCACGGGCCGGCGGGATTAGGGAAGGAGAGGAATGGGAATTGGGAGCCAGCGGAAGATGCTGAAAATCAAGTGGATGGAAAGAGTTAGGAACGAGGAGTGTAAAGAAGGTGGGATACTATTCGAAAATGAAGAACAAGGTGGACAGGACACACCCTGAAACATACTGAATTCGTAAAATATAATAGGACGGACGGGGGAGAAATACATAGGGAAAATTAAAGAGACGACAAGAAAGAACTAATAAGGGGTAAGAGAGCGCTAGATAGGAAAGGATGGAGGGCTGCAGTCAACAAATCATCGGAATGAAATACTTATGATGATAATACTGACTTCGTGTGTGTGTGTATATATATATATATAAAATGGGATAGGATATTGGAAAGAGGATAGGAAAACATATAAAGATGAACACAAGGGAA
>WURS02429696.1:0-15948 GCA_011762765.2 Rhinocypha anisoptera | reverse complement strand
GTTCGTCTTTTATGTTTTCCTATCCTGTTTTTCCAATTCCTATACAAGATAATATATACATATATATATATATATATTATTATGATAATGTGACATGGAACATTCTTAAAAATAAGGTCATTCAAAAATAAAAATGTTACATTCTGTAACATAGAAGCAATATTCACATTCTATCATTTCATGCATGACTGTATGGGATTTACATATCATTAAAGAAATATTTTGTCATAAATCATAAACAATTTGACACTGTTTTAAAATTTTGTAATTGACAAATTGTTAATAGTTTTCTTTAATTATATTCACATCCTATAACATTATATCTTAGAGCATGTCATCACATGCCATTATAAAAAGTTGGTATCAGGAATATTACACATTTTATGATTCTCTTTCTGAACATAAATTTGGTCCTATCAGTAACATTTTTTATTCAGTCATTGCATAATCTTTTGTTTCACTCTTTGTATCACTATATGTAGTTTACTCTATGTTCAGTAAGGTCTGGTATTCATAATCATAGTACCAATGGCAATGACAACCAAGATTACTAAACATCAGGAACTATGAGAGTAAAATTGGGCCCAATAGAAACGGTTGTCACAATCGAAAACAGACTTTCTGAAAATAGTTTACTTATTTTAGGCCTATCAAATCATTTGACAATTTTCAAAGTGTAATCATTTCTGTGCGAGGTGATATATCTACCCTCCAACCCTTTTAGTGCCAGCCTCCATAATCAGGTGGGTATATGAAAAATGCCAGGGCTTTTTCGAAGAATTTGTGTTTTTAAGTATTAATGTGTTGAAGTTATTTTTTTATTTGCACTTCAACTACTTACAGTATAAGTAAAAGGTTTTCTTTCATGCAAAATTTAGGAAAACAAATTATTTATTAAAAAATAAAGTTGTTAAATGAGCCCGTGGCAATATTCGTACATACTCCAAGAGCTGAGATCTGTCAGCTGGCACTCAAAGATTATAAGATTTTATGCTAATTTTGTGCCTACTTATATATGAATATGATTTGTAACATATATCCTCACCCTTATTTTATACCACTATTCTTTATACATATATCTCTTCAATAGAACTTGGATGAAATTAAAACTGTTATTATTATGTATATTGAAATTAATTTGTGATTGGCTTGTTCTTCTGTAATGTTTCAAAAAACATATATTCTATTTTCCTAGAATCCATTGAAGTCACAGAGCCTCCTGAAATAAGAACCACCACACTATTAACTGAAGTGTTTCATGAATGTGAAGATGGTCTCGGAATGGAATCTGGTGCAATTCTGGTAAGAATTTATTAATTATGGTGGAAGGGATGAACATGAACAGGGACATCACTTGGGTCTGGGTTTATTCAAGAATGAATTATAACCAAATGTACCAGAAAAGGAGTCACTACACTAATTGAATTGGCATGGCAGCAAATGAATCTTTGACTCCATACCACCAACTCAACAATTTTAACAGACATGAGCCCAATATTTAGTTTTTCCAAATGGCCTAAATAGCAGATTGACTGAGAGGTGAGGGTGCTGAAGTGCTCAATAGGACTGAGAAGGTATCAATGCAATGTTGATTATTGATTTAAATTTATCAGCTTGCTCTTTTCATCACAACCTCAAACTTAATGAAAAATATAGAAGCTACAAATTCATAAGGGCTGTGGCAATAGGTTTTCAATAATGATTTCAAATCAAGCATCACTTTCCACTTAAAGAATGACATCTACAGTCAAAATTTGCTGGAGTCAAGTAACTGATCAATTATTCTTTCATTATTATTTCTTAATTCAATCTAGATCAATTATTCTTTCATTGTAGGAAGCTTGTCATTCTCATTGCCACACTTCTTCGTCGTTATGCCACTCCCACATTTCCCAAAATCATACAATTTCCACATCATTCCAAAAATTTCCTTCATCAGGCCATCTCTCCTCATTGATTTGTAAGATATCCAATCTCATTCTATGCATTTCCATCTTTAGGTTCTCTATCCTATCACAAATCCAGATTGACTAAATGTTCCACGTTCCTATCCTCGACTGGTTTTTACCTTTGACTGATGTACTTTCTTGAGTAGTCCTTGTCTGGAGATCCAGATAGGTGACCTCTGTAATATTTTACTTGAGAGGGTTATATCATGGCATAATCAAAAAGTTAATTTTTTGAGCTGCTCCTCCTCAGAGTGTGTGCGGTGCAGCCATTAACTCCTAAGTTGTGACAGCCTCATTCTTTCATTGTGGCTATGTGCGGGAGAAAAGTAGCCACAGTACTCTTCCCTTCTATTTCTGATGAAGGTTTATTAGGTGGCAGACCTGGGACGAACCTTATTAACCACGTCGCCTGTTTCCCTCCAAGTGAGGTATTGGAGATACGATTGATTATAGTCAAAATATTTCATGCATTAATATATCCAAAAATAAACTCCATATTTATTTTCCCTGATAATTTCTGGTTTATTTGATATAAAATAGTATGTAAATACTTCATTCATAACCAGAATTCTACCAAAAGTTGGAGACAACTGAGGGAAATTACGAGGGTGGGTCAGAAGAGAATTTCCCAAATCTTGACGGACGGAATGCATTTGTCAAACTCGTCCCAGGGTTGTAAACAGTCATTAATGGTACTGGAGAAAGGGATGTCCTATTCCAATGAACAATTGGAAAGTGTGACTGCTTTTAATTTAAGTTGAAGTAAGTGTTTGGAGTGTAAATTTAAAAAAATATGTTAACAAATTGATACTTATATATATATTTTATTAATTTAAACCTTTTGTACCGGAGCCCTAAACTGGTATAAAGTCCCTGCAGATGAGTGTGCGACAAAACAAACCAAAAATAGCCAAAAAATGACTAGCATTAGATTAGAAAGGATGGAGGGCATCAGTCAACCATTCTTCAGATTGAAGTACTGATGATGATGATAAACCAAAAAAAAAGGCTCTTCATACTGGGGGGATGACTGAATGCCATATATATTAGTCATTCTGTGCGAAAGAATTAAATAAAACCAACAAATTCCTCAAAAAGAGCCCTGGAATTTTTCACATATACCAGGCGATAGAGGCTGGCACTAAAAGGGTTACAGTAGCTATTACCACACCTAAAGTAAACCAAATGTTGCTTTATGGACCACTGTGGACTCCACCTTCACTCACATGAAGAAGGGTTACTGCCTTCTCCTCCAGGTGATTGGCCACTTATTTTTCAGTGGTAACCTCCTGCCACATCATGGTACTGTAATAGGGGTGTGTAGGATTTTTTTTTATCTTACCCAAGGATGGGCTCCTACAAACTCCTGAGCACCGCTGCTTATTATCCATGACTCCTTATTCATTGAGCATATGAGTGCCCACTTATTTTCCAGTTAACTTCTATGTATATCTAGAGGCCAATCCACCATTCACAACCAAGTGGATGCAGGTGAAAGCTTTTTTACTGACTGTAAATAATGTGCCTGCCCATGGCATTGGTGTTGTGTTTGTCCAGATGGTTTTTTTTCTATGATATGAAGAGGTGTGAAATGACCTTAGCTGTAGAAGCACCCTATAAATAAAAATACTACTACTAAATAAAGTGTATTCATTTGTCAGTGATGATGTAATGGGGCCAATTAATTTGAAATTTCTTACTGTTGTTCTCCAACTCTTACTCCAAACGAGAATTGTTAACATAAATGTTCTTTGACTTTTTAATATTTTGTATATTTAACTCTTAAAATATACCAATTTAAAAAATGAATCTCCTTTGCTATGATTGATCATTGAAAACTGTAATGAGTCTGGAATTAAACTGAGATATTTAATGACGCTGCATACATTTGTGGCAATAATGATATTAATTCAAGCAGATATTGTAAGTAATTGATAAACATTAAGGGTCATGCATATGCATGAACATTATAAGTACATGATGGGAGCATATGTGTTACACTTTCAGTTGAGATGTATGTATAAATGGGGGAAATTCTCTTTCTATATCTGTAGGATGACCAGATCAGTGTTTCCAGCTTCAGCACACCAGGCACCCTAGGAAACCACGCTAGGCTCAATGGTGGTGGGGCTTGGGTGGCAGGAAAATCCTCAAACGTTCCAAATGAATGGATTCAGGTGTGTGTGCCACAACCAGTTGCAAAGTGTCATTCTTATGCTACAGACTTTAAGCCATTGCTTCACAAAGATGTCAATCACTGGCCTATCACAAATGGTCATTGCTTACAAAGATGGCAAATTCACCAGTCCTGTTTTTAATTTTTTTTCCACCCTTTATTTGGACCATAAATGACTCAGAGATACAAAATTTGATTTCCACAGGGCTTTTTGTCCTCTTTGAATGCATTTCTTGCAGTAACAATGCAACACTTTCTTGCTTCACTTTCTGTATGTCACTCAGCTACTTTCTTAGTCTTGTTTGTGTACTAAAGGATTCTCTTTGCCACATTATGGGTAAGTTTGAAAATAATCCTCATTCAGTTCTATCACTGTCACTGCTAGTCCTTAAATAATACACATTCATTCACATCGACCAGAGTTGCATCATAATATTGTAGGAACTATTTCATGCAACTTTTTCTCATATGAAAATGTTTTATAATTACAAAGATGTTTAGAGTAATAATTTTTTACCCTAGTATATTGTTGTTCTTATAGTTTATAAAATTATTTAATACCCCAATCACAAGTGACTATATAGCAATGCATTAATCTATGTTGGTGAATATTTTTATGAAAGAAAATTGTATTATTTAGTATAAATTATTTCTCAAAAAATGTTCATTTTTGAGATGGTGAAAATCAAGTGAAAATGGTATATCAATGGGTTAAAGTAACTAAAAGATTTTGTTGGAGTGCCCTGAAAGGGTGTCATAATCTCAGTCAAATATAAATTCATAGGTTTTATTCGATATTGAAAAAGGTTATTAACAGTGAGAGTATAGGCAAGTTAACGAATATTTTGCAGCAGTGTTACAATATTCTGTTTGTTTTCTCATTTATGGCACAATATTATTACATTGGAGTTTTACAATTTAATGTTTTGTCACATTTTATTTTTTCACCAAAATGTCTTCTGGTAGTTCAAAATAATTTCCATGATAAACTTGTAATATTAAGCCCGTGCATTTGTGATAATTTCTTTATTATTTCTTTATGAAGTGTCTTATCGAACACAACAGTGAAACAGATTATGTTCTTCTCATTCACATCTTTTTCAATCTCTTAAGGTGTCATTATCATAATACAGCTGAATATTGTTGTTATGAGTGCTGATAAATTTTATAAAGTCATTCATTATAATGCACACTCATAGCCAATTTCAATATTAATGGATCTCTGTTGACATGTATAGCAGTGCCTAAAGTTGGGGAATATGAACCATGAAGTAGTTGCACCAATCCAACATAAAAGTATTGAATATATAGTATGATTCATTAAAAAATATATAAAATATCATTACCAAAACTCATGCACTCATAACTAATGCATATCATGACTTATAGGTACTCTTTGACAACATTTTCTGAAAAATCACTTTTAACTTTGTGTAGAAGTCTTCCTTCCCCCCACCCACCCACCCTCTCTGGCCTTCAACTGGGACCCATCAGAGTAATTCCTTCTCCTTCAACCTGGCCTCACCACTTCATGTGGTCACTTTTTTTTTACTGATACATACGGAATATGTAGTACTAAAACAAAACCTAAGGAATTCTCTACAAACATTCATGAGGTTTTATCAATTCTTCAAATCAACAGAGGGAAATATTCATGAGAAAAACCAAGTCAATTTCTGATTCATGCAACAATATTAATATCTTATTACTTACAATTTGATTTTGTATTTTGCAGTAAAAATATCTTTTATACTTCTCTAATGTAAGAACCACAATTATGTTTACACCTCACCTTCATCAACAATTCACCTACATACATGCCAGTATTGAAGAAGTTGAAAACATTTTCCATCCAATTGATTAATGTCAAACTGAGCATCCTGGATTGAGTATTGCATATTATGCATCCCAGGTTACAATCACATAGAAATTGAATCATTATGACAATAGGCCACTTGTAATAACTGGCAGACCTCTGTATACTTTTCAAGGGGGACCAATCATCGCAACTCATACTCAACTATCACTCAATAAGAGGTGTGTCCGAAAAGTATCCGATCTGCATTCATATCTTCATGCCAGAGTGTTCGAGCTGCCTCTGCGGGGTATTAGCGTAACCAGTAGTCCCTCACGAACTCCCTGAATGCCGTAGTTATCGGCCGGACGCCTTGGGTTGTACGCAGTGTGTGTTTATGTTCAATGTGTTTTTTCCATTCGTCGCATTTGTTTATTGTTGAAAATGGCAGAAAGAACAGATCAATGACTTTGCATCAAGTTTTGCTTCAATCTCGGCAAGAATTGTACGGAGATGATTGAAATGATACAGAAGGCCTTTGGGGGCGAAAGTATGGGCGTAACACAGATAAAGGAGTGGTACAGGCGGTTTAAAAATGGCCACACATTTGTTGACAGTGACCCTCGTTCTGGCCGACCTTCGCTGACAATAACACCGGAAAACATCGAGCATGTACGACTTGCGATTGAAGGTGATCGTCAATTGACTGTTCATGAACTAGAAAGTGATCTTGGAATACCGAAAACTACTGTTTGGGAAAATTTGAACAAGATTGCGTGATGCCATGAGAAGAAAATGACTGCATTTCTGGTCAAGCGGTGACTGGCTTCTTCACCACGATAATGCGCCAGTGCATTAATCAAACCTTGTGCAGTAATTTTTGGCAAAACACAAGATTGTACAGCTTTGCCAGCCTCCGTACAGTCCTGACATAGCTCCCTGTGACTTTTGGATGTTACCAAAATTGAAAATGGTGCTCAAAGGAAAGCGGTTCAATAACATCGAGACGATTCAGAGTAATGCGACTCGCGAGCTGAAGGCCATTCCAAAATCTGCATTCGAGGACTGCTTTAAGATGTGGAAGCACCACTGGGAGCGTTTAGTTCAATCAAATGGGGACTACTTCGAATGATGCCACGGCCCGAATGACGAAGAATAGCACCAATGCAGAGATATGAACACAGGTCGGATACTTTTCGGACACACCTCGTATGATCATACTTTTGATATAAACCATACTCATATATATATATATGAACTTCTACTCTGACAAAAAATGTAATAATTTTACACAATGAAAATTCCATTTCCTTTTTATAGAGGATAAAGTGAGTTACCCTTCCATCCACTACTCCTGCCTTCCATCAATTACTGTTTGCAATTCAAAGAAAGAAGGAAAGGTGGATGGAAGGGGTACTCAATGGGTTGTTGAAGGTTGTAATTGAGGGTAGAATCTCGGATAAGTGGGGTAGGGGAAGGAAGAAAAGAGGGATTTTGGATAGAATGGTGGTGGTGGGAAGTATGCAGATTTGAAAAGGAATTAAGTTAAGATGTAGTGGGACAAATCTGATGACACATGCCTCCTATTTCTCTATAGAGTATTCCCACGTGGCATCACCCCTTTGCTAGAAATGATTTTTCACTTCAGTGCTGTTTCTCTCCTCTTTTAGGTGGATCTAGTTGACCAGAAGCAAGTTACTGGTGTTGTAATACAAGGAAATCCAAGACATAAGGATTGGGTGACAGAATTCAAAGTTGAATGGAGTAATGATGGGATAAACTGGAGTGCAATCCAAGATGAAGGAAGCTCATTGCCAAAGGTAATAAGTTTACAGTGAAGTTCTGAGAAGTGTTCATTAAGAATTAATGAAATAGTCAGCTTAAATTTTTCACATCATGTATACACAGATACACATCTCTCTCTCATTTGCAAAGATAATGTTGTATATCACTAGGAAAACACCAATTGTGTTATAATATTTTTTTCTGCCCCATATTATGTATTTAAATCTTAAATATGGAGAAAGTGTTTTCCATGCAGGGTTAAAATGGAGTAGTTTGCATTCCTAAGTAATCAATTAAATGTTCCAAACCCATTTATTTTCAGACTTTTGATGGAAACAGTGATGCCTTAACAGCAAAAAGGGTATTGTTTCCAGAACCTGTGTTTGCTCACTACATCAAGCTTGTTCCTCTTGCCTTTCATAAAAAGATTGGACTTCGCATGGATATCTTAGGATGTGATGTTAAGGGTAATTTGAGAGGTAATAAATTCAATTTATTTTCTTTTTTGTGTATATTATCTGAAAAACTGGTCCAATCCCATATACTTTGCTATTTTAGTTGAATTACAAATTTTAATTTCTGTTATCATTGTTATAGCTTTAAAAAATGTTTTTTTTTAATTCATGATCAATTTTATATATGATTATAGATATTTTTTGTTTTAAATTAATCTGTCTTACATGAAGTAAAGGAAAAATACTCATATTATTGATTTTCCGTAACTGTTTATAAAATGGTACATCTGATTTCCAGTTTTTTTTTATTCCTTTGTAAGATATGATTTCTTTATGTAGTTGGATTACAGTAACCTGCAACCTGATTAACCCAATTTTTGTTGCTAAGAGTACAATGTATTGGTAATATATATTACCAATTTTATCCTGAAATGGTACCCTCTGATAATATTATTATATGTAAGCACTTTTCAGTAATTTTTTGGGACATATTATACATATTCTGACCATTTCAGGTTCTGTGATCCAACCTGTAACCATTTACAATCATACCACCCAGGAGAGTATTCTCTCTACTTCAAGTCTGAGGACTACAACAATGACCTTCACCACATCAGTTCCCAAGACCTCAGAGCACTGTGATCCTGCCCACCCCAACTTCCCTCATGAAACAGATTGTCATCAATTCTACCATTGCAGTGACACGTTGAATGGCATAGTAATGGTTCCAAAGACATGTGGATTGCATATGATGTTCCATCCAGAGAAACTTATCTGTGATTGGCCTTATGCTGTACTTGAAGTACGTCCTGAATGTGGAGGTGAGGCTAACCTGTTTCATTTTTCATTCTTTACTCCAAGTGAAGGTATATTAACATGGAATCATAAAGTAGCATTGCTTGAAACCTGTTTGAAACCTTTTTTATGAATCTCTTCATTTCCTCACAATTGTTATTATTCCATTGACTTCTGTAAATTTTTAATAACTTGTCATTGGCAGTCCTGCATGACATTTCCCTCCCCCTGATGGTGGGACATACATCCCCAAATTTTTTCAACAGTGAAAAGGGCCCAAGAGGGGATGAGAGGGGGATTGAGGGAAGGGAGGAGTTGTCCATGATTGAATCGATTGAAGCATTCATTCTTTGGCTGGTATCCATAGAAAGATATTTTCTGAATTATCAATTACCATAAAGCTATGTCCAGCATCCTTCCCTTGCGTGGCTTTCCTAATTCGTTCATAAAGGTATCCATCCCCTCCCCAACCCTTTTGCTGTCCCCCATCAAAACACCAAGGTCTCCAATCAAGATCCCTATCCACTCCAAAATTCATATCCATTCCTTACAATCATCCGAAGTGCAGGGGAAATCTCATTTCCCCCACTCCCTCCCTCCATTCCTCCCTCCCATCAATTCTTCCTTCATTTTCCCTGTTGTACCTATGGAAATATTATCTCCCAATCACTACACAAACTCTCTCTCACCTGCAATCAGCCAGTTCATCATACATTCAACTAACAATCATTAGTTTCTTGCAACCCTGACTACTCTAGTCTCCCAGTTCAAGAGCAATTCTTCCTCCATAATTCATCTTTTAACTCATGCTATAATATTTCTATCCTTGCTTCTCTTCCTCCAACAGATACCCATACAACTTAAAATCCTTAGAAAGTGTAGTTGTTCCTTCAAGGCCTTAAAAAACATACTGTGGCTGAAAATGGCTGCATGTCACATGTATTGTGTGGCATTTGGGAAATGAATATATATTTGGGGGGCATCATTTACTGGAAAAATGATAGTTTTCATTTTAATGGGTGAAAATTTATCCTTGAATGTTGATTACCAAATTGTATATAGGAGAATTTCATAATTTTAAAATCCTAGTCATCATAAAATCATTATTTTAATTTTATATTGAAATTAATATTTTATGTTTCATATAATTTATTTTTCTTTTTAATTATAGGAAAAGAAAATATTATAGAATGTGAAGAACGATGGACTACTTGGATTAACATCTCCCATCCCAATGTTGGTACTGGCGACTTTGAAACTTTGGAAAATATCAAACGTTCTGAGAATGATGAAATATGCAGAGGAGCCTATATTAATGATATTGAATGCAAAGTTTTTAAAATGCACCCAAGGTAATTTCTTCTTTATTTATTCTTAGTGATAGTTCAATGTAAAGAGTTCATTGATATAGGCATTAGTCTGTGTGGAAACTTGTGAATCAACTGATTATTACCATTCTTGTAGCATGTAGTTCATACTTCCCTCTGTTATTGATACAAAAGAAAACTTTAGATTATAATTTCAGGAATATTGGGAAAGTTGAATTAACCATGTACTATTCTCATAGTGGAAATCCCTCCCTTTAATTGCTAAAATTATCTTTACGAGAAAACTGCCTGGTTATTAAAGTCAGTTTACTTTATAAGCACATGGATATTTATTTATCAGTTTTTTATTTGTATTTTTATCAATACCATAAAACTATTCAGGTGTGTGCATTTTGTTTCTTGATGTATTAGGGCTTTCAGTGCCCCACCACATACTATGTCTTCGGGTGATGATGATTTCATACGATTTCAGAGCACATCTTTGATTCAAACTTATTAACACCATCAGTTTTAGGCCTGAATATTCCAATCAGTGAAGTAATTCTTGTCATGTGAGGACACCTAACATGTTTGTACCCCCAAAACACGACCACATCAGTTCTTTGAAAACTGGTTACCAATTTAAAATGTCCTTACTTTTTGCTACCAGTAATATCAAATCCTTACCTACCTACCATCTATTCTATGGTAAAGTCTGACCCTGTATATATTCAACCCCATTTTCATGCAGAAAAAAATTATATATTCACATCTCTAACCTGTATAGAGATTAGAAATATGAAAATAAAGGTTAAATCAATCCAATATAGTTCTGTTATAGTTTTCTATGCTTTGGAGCCCTAGAATTTCATCATGCTTCATCTTAAATTTCAAAGCTAAACATCTATATGAATGAATTTTAGTTTCCATTGCTGATGGAAAAAATGGATAAGAGTACCAAACTATAAATATTGTAATTTTTACCTGTTGTAAATTGGAAACCCTCCTCCACACAGCAGCTCCCATAAGGATTGAATCACCATTCCCTTTTTTATTTCCCAATATCCTCTCTTCCTCAAAATTTCCACTCTTTCTATTCTTTCAGTATTCATTATCACGTTCCTAAAATTCTTCTATCTGGTCACTTTCATGAATTATTTGTGATTATTATTTTTGATATAAACGTTTATGTCACATTTACTGTCATAAATTAATTACTCTTAATGACTTGTTCACATTCATCAGTAAATCGACAAAAAGTACCAAAAAATCTACCAAAGGTGGTTCAAAGAAACACTCTGAAATGCTGGACTACAAGTTGGCAAACCAAATTGTGACATGTGACAAAGATGTTGGCTTGATATGTGTAAATGAACAACAAAAGGCTGGCAGGTGCATGGATTATGCTGTGAGATTCTTCTGTAGTTGTGGTAAGTATATTTAACCCTTTCCCAGCAGATCTACCCAAAACTGGTCACAGAAAATTGTAGACCACACATGAAATTTAAATACCCTACAGCCCCAGTGTTAGACTTATTTTACAGAGTGATTAAATTCTAATGAATGCTGATACATGGAACCTCAAATAACTTACCATCTAATGAAGTATTTAATTTACAAATATGTTGAAATTAAATTGTTCATTTTATTTCAATTATGTTATCTTACCTCAGTGGGTATTTGATTCTCAATGTCCACTGCATTTTCTTGGTGATACTCCAGAATTGAACCCAATTTGGGCAGGGGTAAATCACAGCTATGGAATTTCCATAATTTTTCACTTCTCTATCTATCTTTGGTTACTTTCTTCTATGAGCTGCAGTAGGTGCACACTTTTTTCCTTCCTCTTTGCAAGAGTTTGTTCCTGTGTAAAAATATTGAAATGGGAAAGCTATTTTCATCCCTTAAAATTTGGCATTCGGAGAATTTTCCTATCATTTTTTTTATGGAGTTCAATGGACTTTGTTACATCATATTTGGAGGTGAGTTAGTTTCCTTGGACAGAAATAAACTGTTTATGATGTCTATGTTAAAAACAAAGGCAAATAAATACTTCCACCAATTCTTTTTCTTCTTATGCCATTGTAGCACCTACTCTGATCATTTCTGCCTACTCCACCTATGCATTTTGAATAAGGTGCATGTATATAAAGGCATGAAACTATGATTTCTCTGTTCTCCTGCCCTGTTTTCTGAATCCTTTATGCCCTAAGTGAATGCATTTCTCTAGTAAAAGACTTTAAATTTTATCATGGATCTGTTAGAAAGATTTTATAACTTGCAAAATTGTTTAGAAATAGTTTTAAAAATATTTATTCCATATTAGATTTTATGACAATATCTGTATATGAATCAAGTTTTTTAAAGTTTACTTTTAGACATTATTGAAGACTTGTGCTCTAAACTTTGATAAATAATTATATGGTTCTATATGTAAAAGGAGAATTAGCATTTATTATGAAATATTTTCTTTCCAGTTCCTCCAGCAACATCTCCACCTGTGACTCACACAGAACCTAGGACCACAGTAAAACCTTCTGGTAATGAATTTAAATTCTAAATATTGGTTTTATGACACATATTTGCTCTATTTTATTTTCTCATTTTCATGTATCTTATTTTAATTTCTATAATTTTGAATTGGTCTTTTTTCTTAAAGTGTGCCCACCAGGGCAAGAATGGAGGGATTGCCACATCAGATGTAACCAACTTTGTCTTCATTTTGACCACATCCTCGTCAGTCAAGGACTCTGCCCTAAGAAGCAAGATTGTATCCCAGGTGAATAAACTTACTTTTTGTTTTTAATTAACTGATTCTGCATTTGCTTCATATCCACTTTCTGACCATTCTCTTTTATTACTTTAAATAAAAATCTAAGAGTTCACATTTTTCAGTATGAATATAAGAAAAGTCATGTATAATTTTTGTGAGCAGTGAATCTCCAAAATGGTGTGGTGATTACCTTCCATTAACTCTTGGATGAAATATTTTTGAAACCTCAATAGTGTGAAAGCAGTGCTACTTCAGAGAGATGGAATTAAGTTAAAATTTATTGAGGTGTTTAATTCTATTTTTATCGTGCATCTGATTTTAAAGTTCCATTTATGTTTCCTTGTGATTAAGTGATTGAATTTCATAAAACTATAATATATAAATTAACAATTCTGCATAGTTCCAATTATATCACATCAGGAGGCATGGAGGACTCTAATGATCAATAGAGATTAATATGCATCAAAAGTGTCATTATGGGAGGTGGTGTTTTGGGATGGAACAATGGGAGAGAAGAGGAGATATTGGAGTGTCTATGGTTGTTCATATGGAGTACTAGGGTGTTGGTGCATTCAATGATCTAAAAAGCAGAGCACATGTTACTAGATGGGCAGTAGATGACATTTTTGGTGGTGCAAGTGGCAGCAGTGTGCATGTTTTTGGAAGTGCGGTGCTGTGGCATGGAGAAGGTGGCAGTGCTTACAGTGTCCCTTCCCACTTGGGGGATTGAGTGACATTTGAAAGAACATGGTTCAGTACCAACTTGTGTCTCGAGTATCACTTGACATGAATTTAAAAATTAAATTCTAATGGGCTACTGGTATTGAGACTGAAAATTTCTAATTGTAAAGGGTTACTTACACTAAGTAAGCTACATTCAGAAAAATGCATGCCAAATTCTACCAGAGTCCTGTACAGTAATGTATGTGTTCACCCTTGTTTAAGCTTGGTTTTTATACTGACCTAAATTGCTACTATAGCATTTAATCCAATTTTTTAAAATTCTTGTGGTCTGAATGATTATCTTACTCAGGATGTGTGGATGAATATGAGAGGTCCTGCCCTGAGGGAATGCTTTGGAGGGATAGAGAGACTTGCCTTGGAGTTGAGGATTGCACATGCATCTCACGAGGTGGAGAACCAGTCAAGGTATGTCTCAAGTGCACATTTATCAAAATTCTGAGGTACACAGGGGTTTAAGAACAATTATGTTCTGATGACTGGAGTGATGGTTAATTGGGAGCAATTTTAAATTCTCATTTGATAAACTGTGCCACCCATATGTGTAATTGGGAATTTCTCTTTTACATTAACAAATATCTCTCCCCCTGGACTTCTGCTTTGACATATTTGAAGGTCTTAAACATTCTAGTGTCCCCTTAGAGTTTTTACATCATAAACGATGATGATTGCTCCTTATATAGAGACCCAAGTTTGATTTAATTTCATTTTTGGAGGAACAAGACAAAAGTTAATCCACACAGGGAAAACTTCAGAGTGAGAAGATTGTAAAATTGTCTGATCCCAGTGGCACAGCCATCAGTTTCCATTGGATGTTTAGCTATACATCTAATGGAAACGGACCACCAGTGTCAGTTCGACCCCAAAGTGCTACATGTGGAGAACAAGGGGAAGAAACTAGACGCCCTGGAACAATTAGAAATAATCCAACAAAAAATTAAAAACAAACCCCTACTCAATGACATAACATTCATTTCACACTCTCCATTACTTTCCTTGGAATTTGAATAACCCCTCCTCCCGACCTTCCGTCATAAACCCCTCCACCATCTAGCCTTCCCTCACCCCCCCCCTCCCAGTTGACCCACACGCGACCCCGCAATAAAATATGTGAAAGCCCCTTATCCCAATCCAACAATAGACCGAGAGTCCCTACTCCCACAGTGACAACGATTCCCTCCCCCCCGCCATGGAGGTCCACTCACCCGGAGGTCGGACTCTCTAAAGACCCCGCCCACCACCCGCACAAGACGGCGGCGGCAGAAGACGGCGACCACGGAGGAACGGACTCAAACCCACCAGTTGTTTTCATCTCCACCAAAATCCCAACCCCCCCTCTCCCATCTTAAATGTAAGAGCTTGAACTCACTTGATAATGGTGTAGTACACCGAACCATGTCGAAATAAAGAAGAAGTTTTTTTTAAGTGGAAATTGCAAATTTTGTAACTTATTTCTTAGATTACTCCTACGTACTACAATTTCGACAGAAATGGTATTTACATACTCCGACTTGCTCCATTATGGCATATATATGTTTTCAATAATTCGTAATTTATCATCTTTTGAGGAAGACGAACTTTCAATTGTTTTCTCATTTAACATTTTGAAAAAACCTGATTATAATACTTTCTATTAACCAACGCAGTTTGGATTAAACGTTAACAAATAACATTTCAAATAGGAGAGATCTATAGATCTCGTTGTCCATCAAGAGCAGCAGCAGCAGCATTCGCGACGCCAAAAGACAAATACTCTCGCTCGTCAAGTCGAATCGCCGCGTGGTGTCGAATAGTGAAGGGGGTCGTGGAAGACCGCGAGTCTATAAGCGAACCCGGACCGAAAGGTTCACCACGGCAAACAAAACAGGCCGCAAACCAAGAGCACCAACAATGCCCCACAAAGAAAACCCTCGATGGAGGCGGGCCGATGCTTCCGACGACGGGACAGCGTCGACGTTCAGGAACGAGGCTCGCCCATCCGGACGCACGCGCCCATCGTTTCTGTTGCTGTGTGCGTGTCGCTTATAATTAGGAGAGGGAGAAAAGAAAAAAAAACTGGCAAGGAGGAAGGGGGGGGGGGGGGCGCTTTCTCGATCCCACGCTCCGGTCTCCGAGGGTCTCGCGAGGGGGTAAAAAGGGGGGGGGGGGGGAGGGGGGGGGGGTGGGGGCGGG
>WURS02429686.1:0-15948 GCA_011762765.2 Rhinocypha anisoptera | reverse complement strand
CAAAATTGGTCAAAGATTCACTGACTTATTGACAAAGATGTCTTAGGTGCGGTCGATTCCCCGGCATACGTGCCTTGGACTGTTAAGTAATTAAAGTATACCTTTGGCAAGAAGAGCATGCAAATCATTGGAGTCACTGTTGTCTGGCACCGCAAGGCATAGAGGAGAAGTATGTGATCGGGGTGCAGTTGTGGATGGTTCCAAAAAGCGTGCTTCACCGCGTAGGTGAGGCTAGAAACGAACACCTCGAGAATGATGCTTAGTGAAAGGGTGATCTTCTCCACATAAACCTCCTGCTTGGAGTTGCGAATTCGATAGATGAGGTAGACGCCACTGAGCAGGAAGAAGAGTTCGCCTGTGGGAAAGGAGATGGAATAGCTTAGAATGGCTTTCACTGCCAATGTCACTCACCAATCTCGGTGACAAAGTCCCAAGCCATCTGGCGGCACACGTAGAATTTTAATCCATTTGCGGCAAACTTCTCGTCCAAAATGTTTCTACTGGTAAAGTTGAACGAGTTGCCAAAAATGTTGACACTACGGAAATGGTCGAGGCCATCGATCACTAGCGCGGTCCACGCCGACATGTAGCCAAACACAATGAGCACAATGCCAAACAAGTATTTTAGTAGATCCTTGTCACGAACGCAAACTCGGTGAGCTTTTCTGGTTTGGAACTCGGCATAGATGCGATAGATTTTGATCACGATAGAGCCATAGCAAAATGCAAATCCTAACTCGCGAAACCAAGGCTCAAGGAAGCATGTGATGGTAGTGGATTCGTAATAGCGCAGAATAATCTGGTGTGTTGGCCATTTAAACATGGAGTTAGTAAAGCAAGTACACTGTCATGTGTGGTCATTGTTTACCGTGCTGTAGAGCATAATGGAGCCCAACAGAATGGTCTCGAGCATCACCCATCGCGACGACGCCACTTGCTTTCAATTGCAAAACAGGCAATGGCAGTGTTGAATCACCACGCTCGATCGATCTTTCTCGGGCTCCACTTACTTTGGTGTAACGACGCTTAAAAACGATGACGCCGAGCACACCAGCAATGGCCACGAAACACACATGAACCATCAGCACAATGTAGCGAATTGTGTAGTTAAACTTAACAAAACAAGGCGAATTGTCATCACAATCACTGCAGCCAGGCTCGCATGGCAGACAAATAAAGTTGTGCGGGTAGAAGTAAGCTTGCTTCTCGATCGGCCCAATGATGGTCTCAATGAAAGCCTCCTCCACGTCGCTACCTGTTTTTCCAAGTGATCATTAATACTTGTCTATTGCACTGGACATTCTCACCATTGAAGTAGTTTCCCGGGTATTGGTGTGTTTTTCGAGCCATGAAGTGGGCCGAACTAGAGTTGGGGTAATAGTAGCCAGGTCGACACTTGCAGTGATACGCGCCACGACGAAATCCCAAACCGGCAACATTTTGGCACTTTAGACAGTGAGAGTTGACAGTGATACCTTAGCAATGTGAATCGAGGCTCACCTGAGTTGAGGTATGGCACTTGTGCGTGTCGGCGAAGAAGGATTGCACGTCTGAGCACTGGTTGATGTCAATCGAGTTCAAATTGACACTGACGAACACCAAACCTCTGCAACATGGTCATACACAAAGTCGTGTCAAGTCAATCTAGTGTCACTGTGCATTTCTGCAATGTAAGATTCAAAATCTAAATTATCCTAAAGCGCTAGTCTAGAGCAACAAGGGCAGCCTCAGTGGCAGCGGCTTACATCAGTGAAGCTTTGTTCACAGAACCTTCTGGGTTGATCTTGAAAAAAGGCACGAGATACGTGATGAGCCATGTCTTAGTAAGACCACAGTCGAGGTAAGGACTAGTCCAAGCGCCCTTCGCGTTGCTTAGTGGTGCCACTTGGCTAACACTCTGCCATCGCGTGACAAGCGCCGAGTAGTCGGCTAGAGCAAACTTCCACAACCACTCAGAGTGAAAGGTTTCAGGACCGTTTTCGCCGGACAAGTGCTTGTGCCCAGACAAGTTTGTTCGAATCGTTTCATTGCTGTCACTAAAGCGATCCCTCCGGTAGATGTACGGTGTAAAGTGTTTAAAATTGTTTAAAAATTTTCCCACAAATGATGTGGAAAAGGTAAGACCGGCTCCAAAGATGTGCTGGTTACTTTGGAGGTTAGCCAACAGTAAGGACCAGTAGAAGTCTTTGTTAGCAATCAGGTAGTGCAGTGATACATTATCGTGTAGATTGAAACTGAAGAGATTAGTCAAAAAGTGTGAAGTTCGAATGGCAATGTCTGCTTGTTCAGCAAAGCGTAGATAGGGCTCTTGGCGAATGGTGTAGTTGAAAGAAGCGAGTGAAACCCTTCTGCAATTAACTAGGTCTTCGGCAGTGAAGTTACGTGTCAATTCGATGAAGTGAAGAATTGCGCTTGAGTTGTGCAATCTTTGCAGTGTGTCCAGTGTTTGGATGGTTGATTGAAAGCGAGGATTCCAAGCAAGGATTTGATCGAAGTTGTTGGCAGAGGCGAAGCGAAGCAGAGGAAACACGACAAAGCAGACACACCACGAGTGCATTGCCAGCATCTCTGCGGGGTGCCTTCTGGCCTGGCAAGCCCCACAGCAGTGGCCGCACTACTCAATGGGTTTTAGGTGGTGGGGCACAGGTCTCCACTCACCACATCACTTGCCCTCCAAGTTTATTGCACTTGGATCACTCAGTCAAGTGATTCCTGCAACACTCGCCCACCTGCCATGTGCCGGTCACTTCATCAAGCGACCAGTCACATAGTGACTTGAACACTGACATGACGACACTAGTGAAGACTCCACCAAAGCTGCACGGACAAGCTTGCTGAGAGGCGCATACTGTGTTGAGGTGCACTTATCTGATTTAAACAATGTTTTGAAGTTTGCCGATGCACAACATTGACACATATATAGTGAGTGGGACGAGATGAGTCGATGAGAGATCGGCGTTTGGACTGGTTTCAGCGGCGAATATGTCAAACTAATTTGAGTGAAAATTGTAGAATCTAGTCTGATGAGGGAGCGTGTGGGAGTGAGTAGCTGTGTGGAGCGGGCCCATTAGGGCATTCACTCACCGAGTGGAGTGAGACAAGCCAGCCAGCCAGGCAAGTGAAGCCGATGCAGGCAAGCAAAGTGTTAGGGGCGCAGTGGCACCGTGCAGACTGTGCAGTGCTCTCTCCCTCTGCCCAATACCTCTACTGAATCGACCGCGTACAAGTTGGGTATTTTTTTTTGTCTTCAGAGTCTGTTCCAGCCGCGACAATAATGCTTTAATGTCTTGCCTTTTCTCCACTTGCCAAGCCATCTTCATCCACTTTGGTTGGTGTGTTTGACTCGCGCGCGTTTTGAGCTTAATATAGCGAGTAGACTAGCTGCAAGGGGAAAGGCATAGCCGTACGCGTCTATATACCCTAATGGACTGAGATAAATCGCATCTCATTGTTGGTAAATTCTGATTCTGTCAATACATTTGATATATAAATTGGGTGCGCGTGTCTTCACTCTGAGTCTCTGCCGGCTGGGTCTGGCTATAGCGACGGCGGTGGCTGGCGCGGTAGGTCGCGTCGCGCCACCACGCACACTTGCACTCGGGTCAGACTTGACATCTCAGCTCCACACGAGATAATTCACCGAGAGCGGTTTGAAAACTCAAAATGCCAAACATGCTCAATGTGCTCCCTTAATTCCGGATGCTTGCTAACTGGTGTGCACCAGTGGTCAGTAGTCGAATCGTTTCCCGGCGCAGTGCTCGTGTCACTTGAAGAGCGTTACGTGCGCGGTACAGGTGCACAGAAGCAATGCAGTCAGGTACTCCGAATCGTTTTTCATCAAGCCATCAGACCACTAATGACTTCCGACCAAGAAGAGACACACTAGTCTGGCTCGTTTAACGATATCACTTTGTCGGTTAGCGCTAGCTTACATATTGCTGTTCATTGTATCAAAACAACAATTGCCCTACATCAGTTAAGAGTTAGAATGTACACCTCTTTGCACAATACAAATTCATTTTGTAATTCTCTAGTTGTAACTTTGCACACGACATGACAAAAAGTTTTGCCATTAATAGTAAAGTGTGTGCGTTTGTGGGACGAATCGATGGATGGTCGAGTCAGTGGTTCACTGATCACTGCTCACCCAGTCCACACTCAGCCCACACGCACAGTCACCCGATCCGTCAGGCAAACATTCATTAGCATCTTGTGTTTCTAATTGTTTACTCTTTTTCGTGCTTTATTCTCGCTATTTTGATCAGTTTTGCGATTCACAGAGATTTGCTGCAAGCGTTTGCACACACACACACACACACATATAGAAAATAGTTTGAAACGCTATGACACCTCTTACTGTGATTTGTTTCTTGGTATAATACAATAATGATAGATTTTCTACGCTGTCAATTTGTTCGATTGGAAACCAATTCGGATGTCAGCTGATCAACAATCACGGCATTTTGATCGAGTTTCCCCATTGGGCGATTGTTATGATTTTTCACACTATTTTTCTCGTCCTATTGATTTGCTAGTAGAGCTTCAAATTAATTCAATATTAATGTTTTTGATCGATTTATTTAAACTTGCAACTTGCAGCATTACTCGGTGGATGGATCGGTGGGGGGTAGACAGACAGACAGGCACTCTAGCGCCATTTGGCCTAATCTGCTCAGTTGGAGTTGCATTTGGAAAATAGTGATTTTTCTTGACAATTTGAATCCTGTTTTGGACAAATGGTCCGCGTGAATGGACTTGGCAAACATTGCCTCTTCAATCTCTACCTCACTCTTTTTACTACACTTACAAGAGTATTTGAGTAAATCTCGACAATTTAAGCGTAATAATTTAATTATTCATTGTATATACATTTTACAGTTTGTTGTGTTGTACCGGGCATCATCAATGTTTACATAATTCTAATATTACGTGCCAAGTAAGAACAATTGTTTATTTTGTATCAAGTAAGCACTTTCCCTTTCGACGGGAAAGGTTTGCCATCACGAAGCAGTGGTGAGCAAAATCAGTCAGCTTGCTATAAATAATAAATGCAATGTACATCAGTGTGGGGAAAGGGAAATATGTACAGAAGGGCACATGCCACACTCTGCCTGATGGCAAAGCACGCGGTATGGGTCAAAGATAAATTGAATTAGAGCTGCTGCAATTAACTGAAGCAAAGCGCAAGCAATCGACAGCAAGCGCCTAGAGGCTCACTTTGTGGATGATATGAAACAAGAGGAGCGTTTTGAGAGTGGAACTCGACTTGCTAGGCACCGGGACCAAGGGCTGTTCTAGTGCAAGCAGATTCCAGTGGTGCTTCGTTTGGCAGTAGAGATGCCGACTGCTAGTGATGGGACAGGCGCCAGCAGCTAACTGGCCAGCCGTCCCGTAATCAGAGCCCTCGTTGTCATTCAGTTCGATACATAATTTATTCCGACTCTGCTGCTCTTTCTCGGACACGGTCCACGACAGATTGTATTGCTGCTGACACCTCTCCAGTGACACTACCTGTGCCGTTCTGTATTGGAGCTGATCTTGTTCGAAATTGACACTTAACACTACACATCGCAGCGAATACTGATTCATCACCAAATGTTCCTTGTTCTGACAAGCAGGTCGAATGTAATGGGATGCATTCACTATGGTAGCAAGTTTAAGCAGACTTATCTTGGTGTCTGAGTGTGTGTCGAGGTGCGTCACGGCAAATGTCTTGGCTTCGTAGTTGTCCACCGAGTATCGTACCGATCCCAGGGTGACGGTTAGGTTATGCTCTGAATTGATGTTGAACCGGTGGTGATTGCAGAAGCATGCAGAGTGCACAAGTACGGTGTCTATCGAGATCAATGTGCCATCGCACACGTAGTTGCCGTTGAGGTTGATTTTGGCGAACCACGGCCAATATCCGGGCCACGCCTGGTGAGTTCCCGAGTCAGGCCAAGAATCAAGCGGCGCACTGCTTAAGCCGCACTTGGGGATAGCGCACTCTACGTAATAGATGTCGCGATTCTTGCACTGTACAGAATATCTAAATAGAAAATAGAATAAATTTTCATAAATTACAATGTGATAAATGACAATACTCACGGTGATATTAAGGTTGTTCCCGGTACAAATTTGGTGAAGAAGCCGTCCCAAGTCGAATGCTTACTTGTGATTTGAACTAGTTCCCTAGTAAGTCATAAAAAGAGATGGAGTATTCAAGTTTAAATTGCAAAATGCCAAATAAAGTGTCTTACTCAAAGTGATTTTCGTTGCAAATATTAACTCCCAAAATTTGCAATTGATTGTTATAGTAAACTAAAGAATAATTTTGTGCAACACTGGAGGGCTGTTCGCTGCACACGAACGAGTGTTTTCCCTTAGATGTGGCTCGGAGATAGCCTTCGTGGTGATTGCTGGCGATCTGCTTGGTGTCTGCAAGTGACAATAGGGCGAGACAATTAATTTCATCGGCTCCGTTGCGACAGTCTTTGGTGCCATCACAAGTGGCACTTCGCGGCACGCACTGTCGGTTGCCACAGTGAAAGTAATCTGTGGACCATGGGCAGTAGGGGCAAGAGGCTTCGTCACTTCCGTCGGCACAGTCGCGCACTCCGTCGCACAACTTGCCACTCTGTGATTGCAGGCGCAGCCCGGTGGCGCAGTTTGGCTTCTCTCGGCATCTTGAATTGTTATTCACCGGAAAGTTGTGGCAGGTTATTCCATTCAGAAGCTTGTCGGGCAGCCATTTTCGACATGAGGAGTAAAACTCTTCACAGTAACTTCTACACGGCAGTATCATTTCGTCGTTGACACATTGTGGTTGCAATAAATTACACAGAAATTCTTTAGCAAGATGATAGCACTCGGAATCAATTAGTTCCTTATACAATATGAATTCATCTTCCACTGAACTGAGATTCCAGTGGTGGAAAAAGTTTGGGTATGAGGTAAGATTGTAGGAGACAAAGCGGCAGTATTGTAGGCCCAGTGGGACACACTGGCGAGGTCCTGGAGTTGGTTCGGTAGATAAGCCCTCGAGCATGCCGGGAAAGAAGGAGCGATATGTCCACGGGTTGACGAGTAAAGCCGCTTTCTCGCGAGGCATCCATCGGCGCTCTTGCACATCAATCGAATTGTGATCAATCATGAGGGTGTCGAAAACGCGCAGTTTGTTGTTGACAATTTCTTCTGCCAACACCATGTAGATGTCCGATGCCTCCACATTACTCTTGCTCCCGGAGACATGCACATTGAAGTGAATTAGCACATCGGTGGCGCTATTACGCTTCCGCTCGAACGCCACTATCTCACTTTTGATGTACCAGTGACCGATGGAACTTTCTTTAAATAAACTATCTATTTTTTGCCTCAAGCTATTTGATAAAGTTCGAAATTCATTTGACTCCGAGTTTTCTAAATAAGGCGATAGAAATTCTTGATTGTGCACAACAAATTGTGCTTTAAAAACACGCTCTGATAAACCAAATATATTGAAAGTTAGTTTATCAGCTTTACAAACGTTTGATTGCACAAACCTTTTAGGTGTTTGCCATCAAAAAAGTTTACTATTCGATTAGAGGTGTGTGTTAGCACTGTGTGAGCAACAATCAATGAGTGACTTACGTCCATAGTAAATGCCAGAAAGAATGGCAGTGCAGGTGAAGAGTAGTGCAACGAAGAAGCAGATACATGTTGAGGGTGAACACACTTCGTGCCGTGTAAACTTGATTTCGTGCTCTGTGACAAAATGATCCCCATACTCGGCCATGCTACTACTGGGTACATGTTGGAGCTCGCTTCCGGCGCTCAAACCTGTCTGACGTGGTTCACTAAGGTACAGCTGCGATTGAGGGTGAACATGTGGCGGTGGGATCAACTGACCATTGGGCATTTCATGAGGCCCAGTCACCTGGTAGTGACCAGTCCGAGAACGGCCACTTCGTTTCCTATCACTTCCTGCCATGACGAGGCCTTTTACCGAGCACTGGTCGATTGCATTCCAACTCAAAACACCACCACCATTGATTACAATTCCTTATACTGGGCACTATACAACGACGAGCCACATTTTGGCACAGTTTTGTTCACTCAACACAACAATGTCTTGTTACCATGAAAGATGAAATGATTTGTCACCTCTCCACGACTGGTACAACCACGGAGCGTGTGTGTATGTGTGTCTATGTATGTGGAATACTGTTTGAGATCAGTCTAGTATGATAAGTTTATGGAGTCACGGTAAAATGGTCACACATGAATGCATAAAAAAGACAGCGCTAATGCCAGCGTCTCGAGTCATGCAGACCTGTCGGGTTGGTGACTTCGTCTCCGTCGTAGCGGAACACGGCTATAGTCTGATGAGACGAACGGGACACTAGTCATATCGGCTTCAATTATAATCACAACAATCGCCGCAATGGCAGAGATGGTGTGTGGGAGAGAGTAAGCCAAGTGCGACCAACGAGCTGCTGGAGCGGACTTGGCGCGTTGTTGCAACAGGTTTGCTGTGCCACCTCTTATAAGATACTGCCCACTGCTATGTGGTGGCCACTTAGGTTGTCCACCCAGCACTACCACTTGCCGACCATGACTTGCCTATTTCTCCACTGCACTTGACATTGCAATTCAAACCACATATCCGCTCATTTAGTTTTGGAGCAATTTATTAGAATATATATAATATTATGAATATTAAAACAAATTGTAATTATATAACATCATATACAAAACAAACAATAATAACAGTAATAAATTGCAAGCCAATGTTCACAGATGGGCTCATCCGTTTACTGGAGGAGTTGGGGAAGGGAGAGAAACGTGCTCTGGAAAAGGCAACTGGCACCCCAGCACCCAATAAAGATCAAACAAACTTAGAAAACATACTAGTCTTCTCACTTGAGTCATTTGTACAGTTGCATGGGAAGCAACGGTCAATTGGAAGTGGTTAGTAGTTGTATGGATCATAGTTGGATCGGTTGGCATGAGCAGGATTTTTTTCATTGTAGTGCATAGTTTCAATCGTGTTGGCGCGAAAGTTTCCGTGGTAGATATTAGCCATCTCGGTTTTAATGTTGACATCGTTGCGATTTCTTGCGTGACCATAGTCTGCACCATCAAAACTGCACGAAACACCTTGGTTGTAGCTGAGGTATGGCCTACCATAGGTCATCATATTTGGTTTGTCTGAGTAGCCAATGGCGGTTCCTGCCCGGCCGTAGTACTTGGAATGGGCACCGTCGGTGAAGTCGTCTGCATAGTTGCGTGAAGCTTCGCTTGTAGCCAGCCACTCACTTCTATCCTGGTACTCTTTCTCAAGTTCTCTATCTACGCTTACACCAGTTTCGTTGTAGCTCGTGCCAGCAGCGCTATTAATTTGTCGCATGTGACTGTTGTATTGATTGCTTGGATAGGAGGAACTAATTGGCAAATCGTTATAGTAGGGTTCTCGATTAAATCTGGCGTCTTGACTACTGTACCCGTCATAGGATCGTGCATTGGCACCGTACTGGTATCCTGTGTTGAAGTCTCCAACTGTGCGTAGAGCAGCTCTGCCGCGACCATAGTAGCTATTGGGATACTCTGCATTAGCTGGATTGCCACCATCTTGCCCATAGGCTGGACCATAGGCACTGTTGTAGTACTGCGAGTTAGCATCGGTGTAGTTTTGGTTGTTAGCGTAGAGGTGTGCGTTGTGGGGATAGGCTTGGCCCGAAGGCGAATTGGCATGTCTCTCGGTGGCACACTGATCCTCGCTGTGCACCGTCACTGGAGCTATTGAGCCCACAGGTGGCGAGCAGTGAGCGTTCGTGTTGAGATGGTTTCGTTGCGCACTCCTCGAGCCACCCACCTTCACAGCTCTCTTTGCCTCTCGCTTGTGGCTAGGACTAGTGGCTGGCAATGCCTTGATTGGTGGATGGGTCGCTTTCCAGTACGATTCCAGAAAGTCAGCCAGTCTATCACATGCATCATCTAGCTGGTTTTCATCCAAAATGATGTCGAACATTTCCTACAAGATAGCATTGACTAGTTAGCTACATGGGTCACTTTTTTCAAAATAATTTTCATACCGGTGGACATTGAGCAAGTTTATCTGCTGCCACTTCTTGAACACTGGCACTACGACTTTGTGACTTTCCACGGGACTTGATTAGTCTATGCAGCACCTAAAAATAAAAACGCGAGTGCTTATCTTAATCTTAATCTAATATTTGATGTGCTTACTTTGGTCGAAGAAATTTTGACATAAACAACAATGGGTGAGAGGGAGGTTTTGGCCAACTGCGACGGGTGATTAATAGTATCACAATCAAGAATGACAAGTTGCATGGTTCGGGCTAATTCAAAGATTCGCTCGATTTCCGCTTGCACTTCGGCTGAAAGGGCAGATTGGTGAGAGTTAGTATTTCTAATCCGCGGACCGCGGTACTTACCGGCAGTAGAAGTTCGTGAATTGAGGCGGCTATGGTCAAGTATGGCTTTCTTTGCTGGATTACTTATGATTGAGCGTTTCGCCAGCGAGATATCAGCACTAACACGCGTGATGATAATGCGAGATTCGAAGCGATGCTTGAGATAGTCGAAAAGTGCTTTCTGCATCATATCGGTTACTTCATAGCCTTTCAGGGAGGGACCGATTAAGATAACTGGTCTCATTGAAGGCACTACATCATAAGGTGGAATATTTTCCGCCTATAGACATTGATGAATGCATGATTAGGAAAACCGGATGGAGAAAAATAGAGTGGCACTCACCTTTCTAAAAAATGCTTTTCTCCTTTCTTTTGTTGTAGGCGTCGAAAGTGACGACTTATTACCTCTCGAATCATCATCTGCAATACAATTACACATGAAACTATGACTATAGAAAACACACGTACAAACTTAAAAATCACAAATGAACCCCATACCTGGTGTGGAACCACCGGATGATCTTGAGTAACCTTCATCAACTTTGGAAGAAGAGTTGAACCTGTGAAGTAATAAGGATCGACTTTTGCTTGATGGCTGTGATGATTGATTTTGCAGCCTCAACATTTCTAATTTGACTGGACTTGGAATAAAACCGATCTCGCTGTTTTCTTTCACTATCCTCCCGATCCACCAGTCATTGTTGTACTTCTAAAAAGCAGGAAACATATGTTTTCATGTAAATCGACGTTACCTTATGGCTATTAATGCACTTGTAATCACCTCTTTAATGTGCAGGTATTCGCGATGTCCGAAGGAGATGGCGCAACCTGGAACGGGCGCATTGTCGTCTGTTCTGGCTTCATACGATACATTGGTGCGTATGGCAAAAGCGACTGGCTTTGCCTGTCAATGGTAGTCACAATCGATGGTCATTCATAAGCCATTATGGGTTCTCACTTACATGTGCTTTCTCCAACTGGGAAATGGCTTGTTTCTCCGCTTCCTTCTTTAGCACAGCTTTTTCATCCACATATTCAGCATCGGACAACGGCTCACTGAAGCTATAGTTGGAATCATTGCATTCCTAGGCAAACAAATCAATGCAATTCCGCTCAATTCTGGGCATTACTTACTTGATGACTCCAATCCATTTGGAGATCCAGATCCAGGCATCACATTAGTAATTGTATCGCGTTTGCGTAATTAATGCACAATATATATATATATATAATTTAAAAACAAACAATCAATTGGTTAACTTTGTCAAAAATATTAGCACAAAATAATGCTTAATGAAGGGCTTAAGAGAATTAACAAAAACAATGTAGATGAAGTGGACAAAGCAATGGCACCAAGTTAAAGCCACGATCACCGAGGTTTAAGTAGAAATAATAATAATAACGATAATGTAACAATAAAAAAGTGTCTTGTTGGCAGGCTGGCGGCCGGTGGGATCTTCTTTGGCTGGCCCGTAGCTTGCATTGGTCGGGTTCCAGTCAGTCTATCGGTGAAGATCAGTCCGTGGTGCTGCAGTGTAGAGTCACTGCACACAGCCGCAGTTCATTTTAGGGAATACAACAGTGCTTCTCGCCAATTGGATATCATCACCGGCTGCTGGTTAATTTTTTACTGGCTACTGGCAACCTATTGATTGCAAATTTTCTGCTGGTATCCAATTGTTGAAAAATAATGTGTAGGTCCCTTGAACTGAGTTCAGAAGTGAGCCAGGTCTGATTGCAGTAGACTGCTCCACATACCAGTTCCAGAATGGGGCTCGCCTGGCTCTGGTGCTGTGGTGTCACTTGGCACAAGCCCATAGAACACTCTCAGTGCCCCCACCATATTCTCTCCCCCACAAGCTTGAGTGGAGCGCGGCCCACACTATATATCAACTTGGCCTAGTGATCTCCTTGCTTGGCGCCAACCGATTCCATCTCACACACTTCCTTGTATATATTGAATATATTTTCATTTTTTTTATAAACATACACACACCACTTGTCATTGTTGTGATTTAACACATGGTATTTTGGATTTTGCACAAATTGCTCAATTATAATAGACGGTAAACAGGTTTTAGCTTAACAAAAATAGCAATAAAAGCATCGCCATTGAATACTGAATTTCATCAATATATTTCATTTTCGCACGATTTGTTAAAATCAAATATTTTAAAAATAGCACTTTTAGCGTACTAATGTAACTAAAATTTTACTATACACTGATTCAAAAGTATTATTTAGCAATTGTCAGTAATTTAGTGTCACTAACTTTTGTCGGGGACTCGGGGTATACATTTTCAAAGGTAAAAGTATAGTATCTCATCTGTGAATAAAACTTGGCATTTTCTTTCTGTTTGTTGTTGAAGAAGAAAATGTGTTATTTTGCCCGCTTTTGCAAACATGAATTATGCATGTTAAAATATTTTTAAAAAATCTTATTTTCATATCAATTATATATAACTTTTCATAATTAAAAAACAGTGCCTTAATGATAATGTTTCTCTATATTGTCACGTGTTCAACTTGAAACATGGCAGCAACAGTTTGGTTCAAGTTGAAGAAAGCATATAACGAATTGTGTTTCATTGAAAAAGTTGTGATATACCTTCTTGCACTTGCTTTTCTGTTTCCACTTACTTTACCTAACTGTTACCACTTTGGATACATTGACATTGAGCCGATCACTTCACAATGTGGTTTTCGAAAAGGTATTCAAAAAATGTTCTCCGGTTCCTATGTGATATAATTCTGATATGTATTGTTTTGTGTATCTTGTTCTATTAGAATTGGGTGATGATGAAACTAGTCTTTTAGCAGAGGTCGAATTAGGTGGAAGATACCGAAACCAACATTGTCGGCCACTGCAAGATGTTGCCATTGTTGTACCGTACCGCAACCGAAGTGAGCACCTGAAGATATTCCTAGAGCGAATTCACTCTTTTTTAATAAGACAAAATTTGATAAGTTATCAAATATTTATTGTGGAACAGTTTGACGATAAACCCTTCAATCGAGGCACTCTACTTAACATTGGCTTCAAAGAAGCGCTGGCAATCAATGCTAATTTTACATGTTTTATCTTTCACGATGTCGATATAATACCGTCCGACTTGCGGCAATCTTACGCTTGCTCAAGCCTACCGAAGCATCTTTGTTCCTATCTAGACAAGTTTCGCTACGTGCTCATCTACTATAGTCTGTTTGGCGGGGTAGTGGCTTTGCGCAGTGATCAATACGCACTGACCAACGGCTACTCCAACCTCTACAGTGGGTGGGGCGGCGAGGATGATGACTTCTACCAGCGGGTACGGAGTCACTTTCGCTACATCGAGCGCTACCCCGACGAGGTAGCTCGCTGCACCATGCTCACCCACGGCAGATACCAACCCAACGAGAAACGCTCACAACTGCTCAAACACACACTTTCCCGGTCACTCACCGATGGACTTTCCAATCTCAACTCCACTTATCACAAACTCAGGATCGACACCTTTCCACTCTTTACCAACATTAGGATAACACTTGTATAGATATTTTTTGTAATGATCAAAAAATCGAGATATTTTATTTTCATGAATTAATAATAATATTATATAAGAACAGATGTTAAAAATGCTTGTTTTAAAAAAATATGTCCTTGCCCGAAAAGCAATGGGTTAAGCTGATTCGTCTTTGGCAACCTTGTTAGCGCTTTCCTCCCGACTGTCCCCATCGAAACGTCGCTTCTTGCCGCCTATGGAGAGGGGTAGTAGTAGTAGTGTTGTCCACAAAGCGTTCTCTCTCAGATTACTTACGTTGCCACTTATTTTTGTTGTTCGACATGGACTGCTTGGTCTTGAACTCAGCCCAGAATCGTTTCTCTTCGTCGCCAGTCACCAGAGAGACGTGCACCTGTTGTCCAATCAACTCCACCTTAAGTTTCTCGTCGTCTGATCCTTCTAGTTTGTTCTCTTGAAGCGAAGCAAGCGCTGTCTTAGCTCCATCCTTCTCCGCAAAGCGCACGGAACACTTTGCAAATTAACCATAAGTTACTAACCACCTTTTGACTCATCAAATCTCTAATTTACCTCGCCATTCTCAGTGATAGTGCTAACAAAAGCCACCTTGGTCAATTTAGACAGCTCTTCTTTGATATCCATAAATTTGGTATTAGGAGCAAGGTCGGTAATTTTAAGGATTGCACCTTCAGTGAGAATCAAACCAACGCCATCTTGAGCTTTCTGCAACTTCTTCTTCTTCAACGAATCATAGAATGCCTTCTTTCGCTCATAATACTTTTCTCTGTAGGACAAAGAAAACACGTATTAGCATAAATATAACGTACAATCCAATACTCACTTGTTCTCCTTCAAAAGCTCAATTTCATTGTACTTGACATCGCTAGACTCAAGCACTTTGTTGGCATCATCCACATTTTCAAAGACAACAAAGATACAACCCTTGAAAACACCTTGCTTCCTTCGCATTTCCAACGATTCAACCTTGCCGTATTGTGAACAAAATTTCTTGAGATCATCCAACACGGAATCTTTGGGAAAGCCCTTTAAGTGGATCGTGCGACTATTCAGCGCTTTGACATATTCCTCAGACTCTTCTGGTACTGGTTTCAACCGGCGAAGCTTGGTACCACACTCGCTTACTTCAATCAATCCACTGGTCGATTTTTTCAGAGCATTCACCACTACTTCATTATCAGTGGTCAAACTCTTCAAACGATTAAATGTCATCAGTTTCTCCAGAAGAAACCCTTTTTAAAGAAAAAATTTAGTAAAATAAAATTGTCCACCTTTCTAGTAACTTACATCCTTCATTTTGTTCCAACTGAGACTTCATGAATTTATCATGTTTGATATTGATATCGCCAAAATAGTACTATGGAAAAAATCACAAACAAAACATTGAAAATTGCTTCTCCCGAATTGCGACACAACTCAGCCATACCTCAACCTGATCGATGATCTTTTGTGTCATCTCATCCATGGCGTTGGGAACTTTTTCCGTGACCATATTGGTGAATTAAGAAGAATGCTGGAATGATAAGTAGCTTGATGAAACGAGTCGCACTGAAGCCGATCGGCACTGCCACTCAACTATAGATATTCTATAGACAGGCCAAACACGTGGCTGCCTTTCATAGAGAGCGTAACTTGATCACACATTTCATGCATAGAACTGGTACAGGCAACACTCAAGAAACCACCAAAAATGTTCTCTACCTTTGCCAGTACAAAGTGGCTTTTTTAGGATGTGGCCATAGGTAAATCGTGCGCCTGCTCTATGGCGATTTACAATGGAAATCTTTTCTTGAGCAGGCCGATTGTTGAGTATTGTCTGTACAATTTTGTCGCCTTTTTCGATTAGTTTTTATTATTACTTGGCTCGTGTATGTATGTTCACTTGTAATAAGACATGATATCTTACATACAGAGAGCACAACTATAACGAGCAAGCAAACTTCTCAGCATGATGAGTGAGGACTAGTGTAGGGTGTCGTCTTACAGCTCTCCCTCTCCGAGTTTTCAGTTTTTCTCTCTCTTACAATCACACTCTT
>WURS02429656.1:0-15951 GCA_011762765.2 Rhinocypha anisoptera | reverse complement strand
GTGTAGGAGATTGGTTAAGTGGGACGGAGGGGTTGTAAAAATCGGGCAAGTTTTGCATCTCGGGCGGTTGCAGGAGTTGGGCGGGATTTTGATGGTGGGGGAGGATTTGAGGAGAGGTAGTGTTTCTTTAAAAATTTCGCCCAGGTTAGGAGGACGTTTGTATGTGACAGAGGGAAATTTTGGGAAAATATCTGAGGTGATTCTATTGTTGGAAAGGATGGGAAACAGATCTTTAAATATGCATATCACAACACGCAGTTTATACACTTCAAGAAGGGACGGATGGTGATCAAATTAACATCAGTAGATGATGGAAGCTCCTTCACCAAGTAGTAGGTACCATCTGGAGATGATGGCTAAACGACTATTTAATGACTACAAAAAAGAGGGAAATGGACCAAGTATGCCAAAAACATAAAAAAGGTGATATAGTAATCATGAAGGATCAGAATCTAATTCCTTGTCAATGGCGTCTTGCTCAAGTGGTTAAGTGCTTTCCAGGGACTGATCACGTAGTTAGGGTTGAGGAAGTTAGAACCAAACAAGGATCATACACTCAGGCGGTGAAAAACTTATGTCCATTACCGAAACAAAGTAATTAACATTAGTGGTTCTAGGATTTAGTTGTATTTTTCTTGGTTTGAAACAAAAATTAATAAATATTTAATTATATAATAAATAATAATATTAAATATCTAAAGTTGAATCTATCCATAGGCTTCCCCTTCCAGTGAAAAATCTCCTTGATAGCCCCCTTGTAGTGAAGATGCAACAATCCTTTCCTTTTCTTTATGTTGCTTCGCCCTTCGATGCGATCATATGATGGATATTCTACTGGAATAACCTTAGACTATCAATCGCAGCATCAATTAAACCTACCAAAGGGGTTGGGTATAAAAGGAAAACAAAAACAAACAAACTTATACAATGATGTTAAGAAAGAGTACAGACTTAAAATTTTGGATGAAAAGAGGAAGGCTAACATAATCTTTATTTCCCAAGCTAAAAATAAATTCCTGGCCGCGTGGAGCATTATTAAACATACAACTACCAATAAATACCCTGCTGGAAATGTCAACATTTCACCTGATGAGGTCAACAACTTCTTTGTTTCCTCTGCTGACCACATTCTCTAAAGTTTAAAACTCCCTACAGTCTATCCTGATCCTAACTGCTAGTGACCTCATTATGACTATGACTAAATTCAAATGTTCAAATAGCAGGGATAGATATGGCTTTTCCAACAACCTCCTTAAGAGGTTGATAGTGTACATTGCTCAACCTCTAGCCACAATCTTAAATGAGTACCTGGGTGAAGGAGTCTTCCCTCACCCCTTGAGATGCCGCAGGGTTATACAAGTTTATAAAAAACGAGATAGACATAACCTAGTCTGTTACCGACCAATATCTTTGGTACCAACCTTTCTAAACTTTTTAAAACTACTATTTAGGAACAACTTTATGGTTTTTTTGAGAGTAAAAATCTTTTTTTCCCTTCTCAATATGACTTTCGATCAGGTAAATCAACTACCATGGCTGTAGTAACTTTTGTTAATGACATTCTAACTGCTTCTGAAGAACAAGAGAGTGTTTACTTGACCTTATGTGCATTTGATGGTTTATCTCATGAAATTCTATGCAGTAAACTTAACTAATATGGAATAATTAATTCTGAGAACAAGTTGATAAAATCTTAGTTATCCAATAGAAAGCAATGTGATGACCTTAATGGAGTGCAAACAAAAACCAACCACGTACAAAATGGTGTCCCATAAGGATCAGTCCTGGGACCACTGCTATTTCTCATAATGATCAATGATCTTCTAAGTAACATCCCTTGCAATTCAATGTTATTTGCAGATGACACAACTATCATTCATACTATCTAGGGAACTCTCTGCATCTACACTGAATCAGTGCCACAAATGGTTCTCTGCCAGCAAACTCTTCCTAAATAATGCTAAAATCCAACATTTAAAATGAAATTTGTCTAAAAATCAACTTCAGTTTAGCCAACCTGTTAAATTACTAGGCTTCGTTTTTGATTCCAAACTTAGCTGGGATGATCATGTCCAAAGTGTTTGTATAAAACTTTCTCGGGTCATATTCCTTCAAAGGAAATTGAAAACCTTGCAACCAAGTGTATTCCTTGCCAATGCTTATTATGCTTTTTTCATTGTCACTTATTATATGGAGTGAAACTTTGGGGAAACTCCCCTGGTGTAAAATCTGTCTTCCTCTTGGGCATCCGAATCATATGTAATGGTGCTCCTCATGATCACTCAAACCACTGTTCATTAACAACTGTGTAATGACTGTCTACTACCTGTTTATTTACATTGTTTTATGTGATGTGAAAGTAAATATTAATAATCCACCGACAAGATCCCATATTCACAGCTATGAAACAAGACAGACTGAAACTTGATTAATCTTATTATAGATTAACCAAGGCCCAAGATTCTGTGAAATGCATGGGAATAAAATTATTTAACAAACTACCTGCTTCAGCATCTAGTGTTACTGTCACCATATTTAAAACAATATTATTTTCCTGGCCATCATCCAAAGGTTTTTACAGTGTAAAAGAATATTTTAGTTCTGATACTATAGAGTTGATTTTTTAATCTGTAAACAATGTAAATAGGTTTATATAAATATGTTTTTATTGTTATCTCCTTGAAGAAATCTATTGTGGTATATTACCATCTAACAATGAATAAAGACTTGATTTGAAGAACATACCTGACCTAGGAATAAAATGGAAATAATGTCAGGAGTTGGTGGATTGAACACTGAACAAGGCCAATCAGGGTTAGACGGAGGTAAAAAATTAAAAAAACAGGATAATCACAGATACAATCAAATTTTAGGAAGAGTGTACACAAGGAGAATTAAGAGTTCAATTGCAGAGGAGAGGTTTAGAAGGGTGGAAGATAGGAGGAAATGAAAAGATCAGTATAGTTAATGGGAGATGGGTGTACACAAAGTCAAGTAATAAACATAGGGAAGAGACTAATCAGACAAACACAGCAGATCAAGAAAAATCAGGAATGGCAATATAAAACATGAAAAAGTTTTAGGATAGAAAGAAAGAATGAACAAAGAAATTTTATGGTGGAGGGAAGATGCTTGCATGCCTAATTATAGCAAGAGAAATTTAAGTAGACGAGGATAGTTTGGGGTCAAGTATTCCAGGTAGTAAGATAGAACATGCACTATGTATGTGATAAACAGGTAAACAAGGCAGTCAGAATAGATTAGAGAGTGCCCATGCCACTTACAGACATTCAGGCCTGTTCACTAGGCAACAACTATCCCTGTGTATGTGAGTGCCTGCAACTTGCACTGATTACTGCTGTTCTGTATATCTCAGGAAGGGAGAGGGTGTGATTTTCATTCTCTTCACTTTTAATTTATTTTTATTTATTTTCTATCTTCTTTTCGTTATTTATGAGAGTGGCCATAGTAGACCCATTTATTTTATTGTTTTCATGGTTTCAGTATCCGTTTGTATTTTCAAAACAAGATTGGAAGGAATGAACTTGTTGTGATAAAGAGGAATTTTGAAAATAATATGGAAAGACTGAGTAAACAAATGATTAGTCTGAACAGCTGGAAAAAATCTTAGGACTTAAAGCCCTTGACATGGCATAGGTAGTGTAGAACAGTGTTCATCAAGAATCTAAATCTAATGGATATAATAGCAATAATACTTCAGTGATAGACATTGGATTAGTGGGGGCTTAGAAGAGAGGATGTTAACCCTTGCCTTCATATTTTTGTGCACTTTGTGGTAGAGATATTAGATTAAATATCAAGGAGAACCTTGGTGGGATAGTGTTAAATTCAATTTTTAATATTGACCTTGATATTTCAAATAAAATATTTTAAAATTAAAATATTAGTCTTCAATATCAGCCTTTATTATCAATATGAGTTAACTAATCACGAATGACTGGCAGCATAATGCTAACATCACTGCTGTGATTATTCTATTTGAGTGAAGGGTAATCAACCGACTAAGGTAGGTTTTTAATGAGACTCAGGTTAAATATTCCCTGCTTCATATAAACTTAATCCCTCTTCAAATCTACATACTTCCCACCACTTATCATTCAATCCAAAACCCCTATCCTCTTCCTACCCATACCTCACTTTCTCAACATTCTACCCTCCATTACATAATATATGTAATATAATACATTGTATACAACCCTCAGCCCATTATCCCTTCCATCAAACTTTCCTGCGTTCTTTGGACTTCACAAAACAAACCACTCCTCCCCTACTATTCTTAGCACTTTTTCATTAGTTTTCCTCTCCATCCACCTAATCTTCTCCATCCTTCACCAAATTCACTCCTCAAAAACCTTGACTCTCTGCTCATCATCCTTCCTCATGGACCAGGTTTTGAATTCATATAATTCTACACTCTATATGAGGATTTTTGCTAATCTTTTCTTTGAGTCTTTACTTAAGTTCCCTCTCATCAACTCCTTTCTTTTCGCAAATACCTCATTTGCTAATGCAATTCTTCTTCTTATATTCTGGTTACTGTGTCCATTTTCCTCTATTACACTGGTGAAATGAGTATACTTCTACCTGTTCCAACTTATGCAGTTCCAGTATTATATTTAGCCAAGCCTTTCTACTTATCAAGAATCTCATTACTTCCGATTTCTTACAATTACTTTCATCCCAAACCTCTGACACTAGTCTTGTAAAGTGATCAACAAGATCTGCAGCCCTTTAGTTGAATTACTAACAAGAGCTTGGTCATCAAATCTGACTGATTTGATGTGTTCCCTGACTCGTTTGTTTCCCATGCCTCTTTTACTATCTCCTCCAATTACAAGTCTTACTCCCCAGACTAACTGTGCCTATCCAGACTCCCTGTCTGCCACCCTTATCTGCACAGCCATGTAAAGGTTTCCAATGAGACACCTGTCCTTCCAATCCACTCTGATTTTTTCAACACTTCCATTAGTTTAAGCCACTCTGCTTCATTTAATGCTTTCTCAAAGTCTACAATGCAGGTGAAAACATCCTGATCATGCTCTGTATTCCATTTGATCAATTTCCTCAATATAGCTATCACACCATGAGTCCCTCTGCCTCTTCTGGATCAAGACTGATCTTCATCTAGGTATTCTTCTGCCCTTCTCTCCAGTCTTTTACTGATAATTAATATCTGCTTCCTAATCTATTTGATTATTCTATTTGGCTGGACATGCAGGTACATAAACTTTATTCTTCAATTCACTTTTTAAAGAGATAAATGCATAATGTGTTAAAGAACTTAGCCGATGCACATATATGTATCAACATACATAAATATTTAATCATTAACTTTAGCATAGATGGATGAAGTTTGCTTAAAGAACAATTAAGTATAATATGAGAGTTAGCCAAAATAAATTCCAAATTATTACAAAAAAAGTTGCAGATGCCGGAAGTTCCAAACAATTACTCAGCTATAGGTGGACTGAATTTCGTTCATATTACTTATGTCATAAGCTTACATGATTTCCAATAAAAAAGAAAAGCAACATTCTTGAAAATCGAATAAAAAGATAATTTTATAATCACAAAAGGATTTTTATTGAGAAATAAGACATGAAAGGCTTAAGGTGAGTAACTCAATATAAAATATTTGTGTAATTAATGCACATCTATTTTATAACTTTATTCTGTATCACAGGAGTCAGTGAACTTCAAGGAGTTATAAACCATTAAAAAATCATCCAATTTGAAAAAAATTTAAATGTATTTTTTAATTATTTCTTTTTGGGCAACCATCAAGCATAATAGGCAATGAATGTAGGATCTCTTCAAATGCTCAACCTTCTATCTATTCATTTTCCTTTCTTTTTATTTTGCTCACATTTTGCCTTTGGATCAGCAGCAGGTATTTCGGGCTCATCATCTTCTACTACTCTGCACTCCATTTTTCGTGTATCAGCATTTGTTACAACATTTTTTTGCCTTCTGCACTTTGCTGCATCATCTTCTGGAGGTGGTGGTGCCAAAGTACATACTTCTGATTGTCTTGGGCTCTTTCAAGAACAATTAAGAATCAACAATGAAAATGGACTGTTAATATGAAATATTTCATTAAACAGCAATTTCATTTGACCATAAAAATGAGCAAAGATGATATAGCATTAGCATCATAAGCACTGAGATGATGAGATGCAAGAAAAATGAGAAAAAATATTTTAGCACAGGACATTGCGGGCTCAGCAACTGTTGTAGTTTGCTGCTGCCTGACGTAAGCTGCACCAGTCATACCACTTGGAAATATTAAGTGCCACTCATCCACTTGTTATGAATATAACAGCCAGTTTAATAACACCTTTCAGCATATAACTTCAGAACTCTTGTATGCAGTAGTAGTATTTTTATTTATAGGGTGCTTTGACGGTTATGACCATTTTGCACCTCTTCAAATAATAGAAAAAACCCTTTTCAACAAACACAATACCTATGCCCTGATATCATTACAATAAATTATGATTTGACTCTGCATTAGATCCAGGGAATAATGTGACTATTAGTGAACTGTGAACTATTTGTTCTCTCCCCATATCGATATAGATAGATCTATCCAATGATTAATGTAATCTACCTATCATATCCCTGTATGTTCATTTTCAAAGTGTGCCTATGTCCGTTTTTGCATTTAAACCATAGGTTTATGATCTCTTAACCCTCTCAATATTGTCAATCCTTCCTTCATCAATGGCAGTTTCCTTCTATCCTTAAACAATCCCATATAGCATCAGTTCCTAAGAAAGGCACCAGGTCAAACTCCAAGAACTATAGACCAATAGCAGTACTGTCTTTCTTCTCTAAATTATTTTAAAAGCTGTTCCATACCTGAGTAAATTACTATTTAAGGGCACAGGGTTACTCCATCCCAATCAACATGGCTTAAGAAATGGCAAGTCAACAAACTCAGCCACTTTTGAACTTATACACAACATAGTCCAACACCTGAACAACAAACTACACACAGTGGGTGTATTCTTTGATCTTAGTAAAGCATTTGACCTTATTGATCATAACATTTTATGCATTTAACTCAACAACTTATGCAACTCAGGAATTCCTCTAAAATGGATCAAATCTTATCCAACTGACAGGCAGCAAATTGTCAGCTATTCTTACAAAGTGGCCAAACTCTCTCTGTAAACTCATATCCCCAAATTAAAACATTGGTGTTCCCCAAAGATCCATTATTGGTCTCCTCTTATGTTATCTGTTTATAAATGACCTTCCCAATCAACTATCCCATTGCAAAACTTTTCTAAGTAAAACAAAACTTTGATAAGTAAAACACAGTTTTCATATCTCTTGCCAGGCATATTCATTTTCAACTTAGTAAACATTCTGTTACTCACTTCATCTATGTTCACCAACCACCTTCCTATTTTTTTATTTAGCACTATGACCACCAAATGTTGTCTCTCATACCTTTCTGTATAAATTCTCCTAAAACTACTACTCCAATAAACCTCACTCTCCTTCCATGTCACCTCACTCAGACATAACACTTGTATATTTCCTCTCTCTATCTCATGAAGTAGGTATATGTTTTAATAGTGTGGCCATCATAATCGTCATCCTAATATTCTTGGTCCCAATATACACTAACAACTTTAGCTCACTTCTTTGCTTGATTTTCCATTGTTAATGACTACAAGAATTTCAAGGGATGATGAGAAACGTTGCCTTTCATGCTGTCTGACACAACAGCTGCTCCAGTGTGCTGGGTTCTTTACTTGCCTAGTGCCTATTTTTGTACCATCTTCCTTCATGTTCATTTGAAAAAAATAAATGATGTGGTTTCCTGTTGGCTTCCTTAATAGTGCTTTCATTGCAACAGTATCACGTGAAGGATCCTTCCTACCGTAGTTCAAATGCCATTGAAGCTGTCTCACTGAGGAAGAGACATTTCATGGACTAGTTTTCATTTGGTTCCTATCCTTAGATCTATTTGATGAGGGTGACCCTACAAAGGAAATCATTTGTGTTTTAACTAGTTAAGTTCTAGAAGTTTTTGAAACAAGCAAACACTTCCTCCATGACAAGGTCTTATTCCATGAGGGGAATTATGACCATAGAAAATGCACTATATCTACTTATAAATTACAGCATTACACAGAGTAATATGTATTTATAAAAATTTTGGAGAAATACTTCTTAGCAAAAAATTCGATAAACTTTGATAAATATACAGCATTATACTAACATAAGCTGGCCATGTTAACCAAGTGGGTAGCACTCTTGCTAGCTGACCCCAAGGTCACAGGTTTGAATCCCACACAAGGCATAGTTTATACATATAGTGCTTGTCTATAACCAATTTGCTGAATGGTTGGTGTCAACAAGGGTATGCAGAATTAAAAATGTATGTCAAAACCATTCAACAAAATAACCCCAAAATTATGGGATATAGCTTAGGGAGAAACAAAAATTAGACCAGATAAAGTGTTTGTCCAATATGCAAGATTTGATTGATTAATTATTAATGCTGCATTACCTCTGGAATCTGAGTATGCTGCAAATGAGGCAACTTTCCACATTGAGCTCCAACTGCCTTAACTAATTGAGCTTCTGGATTATTCTCCTAAAGAAAATAAGGATTATGAAAGGATATTGATTTTTTAAATGTACTACATTGACATATAAAAAGTTATCTTTCTTTGTGAAATTAACATTTTATCAAAGCTTAATTTTTTAATGTAAATTCATTAGATTTTTAAAATAATTTTTAAAAATTAAAGTGTAAAAATGAATAATTTAAAAAAAGATTAACATAGAAGTGATTCAAACTTTGGGGGCTCTTAAAAACAATTCCATGTCGGACAACTGCCAGCATATTATGTATATTCACTGGCAAACATACTAAAATACTAACACTGTAAGATTTTGAGAAATGACCATGGGAGAACTTAAATATAGCTAATTAAGTTATAATGAAATGAAAATGCACAACACAAGTCACAAACATAAATTGCCAACTATGAAAGTTATATCATCAGTATTTCAATCCAAAGATTAGTTGGCTGCAGCCCTCCATCCTTTACTATCTAGTGCTAACTCTCTTACTCCTTGGTAGAGCTTCCTTCTAACATCTCTTATAATCTGCCCAATACATTTGTCCCTTGGCCTTCCTCGTGGGCTCTTATCCTCTATTTTTCCTTCTATTAATTTCTTCACAAATCTAGTATGCCTCAGGGTGTATCCTAACCACTTCATTCTTCTTTCCTCATAATACTCCACATTGAATTAGCTTCCTCTGCTCTTCCCAGAAGTAATATAATTAATTAAACATAGAAATACTACTATGAAAAAAGATATAGAAAGACTTTGCACAGGAAAGACTTGACTTTTCCAAGCAGTTTTCTAGAAGAGAATAACCATCATATTAGGGGCATGTGGGGAAGAATCGTGTCTGAGAAAGAAGTATCTTAAACGAGAAAGGAAATTAAGGCAAAGTTGAGGAAATATGATAGGAAAAGATAAGTCAAATACTTTATATTATAATATTGTATTATTTAGCTTTCTGTAGGGAGGAGATTAGTTTATATTGGAGACTAACATTTTCAGTGTAGGGAGGGAGAGATTAAATTAAAGGAGGGAAAATCAAACAACACAAAATGGGTATGAATAGTGAGGAAAGGCCATTTTTTTAAGAAAATTGAAGAAGACAAGAAAGGGAAAAGAAAATGGTGATGCTGATGGCCAATGTATGAGGCCAAATATAAGATAAGAGAGAGATGAGGGGTGAGCTATTGGCTATCAAAAGAGATTGATGGAAGAAACTTGTAGCCAATAAAAGGGATGAACTGGAGACTCCTTGTAAGAAGGAAAACTGGTTGGGATAGTACTTGGCATTCTTTATAAAGAGGTGACCACTAACGGACATTCAAACCATCTCCCCCTCCCCTTTCTCACCATCCCTAGAGTTTAACAAATATGTGCAACACAAGCCATGAATATAAATTATAAACTATGAGAGTAATATAATTACTTTAAAATTGAATGACTATGATAAAATATTTACAGTGGTACCTTGAGATACGAGTGACCTGGCATATGAGTTCTTTGAGATATGAGCCATAACTAGGGACTTGAGTTATGAGTCAAAATTTGAGATACGATACAGCCTCAGTGGCATCACAGCTAGTTGGTGTAGTGAGCCACTGCTCAAATTTGCAAGTCAAGCACATTCAATTCATGTGTTTACCTCATTGCAGAAGCATTTCAGTTGTGTAGTTTTAAATTTTTTTGTGTAGTTTAAAATATTTTGGGAAGGAAAACTTTAAGGACATGTACCATCCACTGATTGGCTTTGCCAATATCCATTTATTTCTTTAAATTATCTTTTATAAGGTTTTATTTTGGTTGTATACAATATTTGTTCATTATAAATATATTTCTCTTATGCTGAAAGCATTTACCTGAAAAATTGGAATGATTTTTTGGGGGCTGGCATGAATTAATCGCATTTCAATTAATGTCAATGGAGGAAGATGATTTGATATACTAGCAATTTGACTTACAAGTTTGGTCACAAAACAAATTACACTCATATCTAAGGTACCATTATATATAGAATGAATTAGAACAGGAATACGACTTATATGAGCGATTCTCTAGAAGATAAAAAATATCATTGAAAGGATGTGGGAAATGCCTTCCTCCCTCCACCTAACAACTAATCAAACAGCCCAAATTCAAACCCAACCTCCCCTTATGCCACTAGCATCAAAAAAATCACTTGACTTTGAACAGTGCTCCATCACTTTGCCTTTATCATGTATCTTTTGTCAATGCTCTCAAATTATTTTCTCCATATGGTCACCGGTTAACCATGAAATATTGTTATAAGAGTCTCTGAATAACTCCTAGATTCAGTGGTACCTCAGTTACTGATGGAAATTATGGATAATGACAGCTTCCTCGTAAGAAATTTTAGACACTGTCATATGCCTTTTCTAAATCTATAAACACTAAGTGCGGATCTCTATTCTTCTCACCATAGTTCTCCATCAGATGCCTTAAATCGGTGCATCTATCGTTCCCCTGCCTGGCATGAAGGCAAACTGATTTTTGAGATTCTGGTATCTTTCCTAATCCTCTTGTCCCTAATTCATTACCATATCTTCATTGTGTGTGGTATTAACTTGATCCCTCTATAGTTCCTGCAGTCCTGGATGTCGCCTTTTCCTTCATAGATCAGTACCATCACACTCTCTCTCCAAGCCTCAGGTATTCTTTCCTCACTATACTCCTTTCTAATTAAATCCCATATCAAGTCTAGCCCATCCTCACCTAGTGCTCTCCAAGTCTTTATAGGCACCCCATCTGGTCCTACTGCCTTTCCATTTTTCTTTCTCTTTAAGGCCTCAGAGACTTCACCTCTGCTGATTCCTGGTGTTAATTTTTTGTTTGGTGTTCTGCTCCCTCTCTCTTTCCTTGGATGTTCTGATTGAGCAACTTGTTAAAGTATTCATGCCACCTCTGAGTGATGTCCACATCCCTTCTAAGGACATATCTATCCTTCACTTGTTGTATATGCACGAAGTCTTCTGTGACCAAGGCCATCTCTTGCCTTGGCCACACTGAATGGCCTCTTCTGCCCTTCTGGTGTCTCCACTTTTTTATATAATTCATATGCAGCTCTCTCTTTAGTAGTCACCACAACTCTCCTTTCTCTTCTTATATTCTTGCCTGTCCTCTTCACTTAGTGATTTATCATACTTCTTTTTGGTATCCTTCTTTACTGAGAATAAAAACAGCACTTTTCCACTTTTCTGTAGAAAAGTGGTGTTTATTCTCAGTATGAATCAATCCCACCACAGCACGCCTGATTCGGTGAAAATTGTCCTTCTTTTCCTTCACTGCTTTCTTAACCTTATCATTCCACCACCATGATTTCATTTCCAGATGTCATTTCAAGAATTTCATCTCCTGCTTCCAGTATTACCCTACTCTTTTCCCACCACCACTCCTCGTCCATCTCAGACTGTTCAACTCTTGCTAATACAGCATCCTTGAAGGCTCTTACCAATTCCTCTTCCTTCAGCTTCCACCACTTGATCTTTCGTCCCATTCTCTGCCTGCCCTTTCCTTTATATCTGATTTCACAGGACGATGCTGACTAGTAGCAAACTCACCCCTAAAGACTTTACCATCGGTTACCTCTCCAAGATGGTCCCTTCTACACACCATATATATATAAAACATACACACATGAATAAAAGTTCAATGGAGCAATGTATAAGTATCTAAGACGGCACAAGAAGTGCATAAAAAACACAGAAACAGACACATTTTCTTCTTGTTCGGAAGCTTTCGGGCCGTATCGGCCCTTCCTCGGCTCTCCGGTGAGTGTCTCTTTTTCTGTGTTTTTTATGTACTTTTTGTGCCGTCTTAGATACTTATATAAAACATATATATATATATAAACTACATTGTGTGTTCGTCCTTTTATGTGTTCCTATCCCTTTCCTTATTTACTATCATTGAATGTGTTATTTTCACCATATGGCGGTCATTTCTGTATGAATGAATATATATATATTCATTCATTCATACAGAATTCATACATTCATACAGAATTCATACATTCATTCATACAGAATACATATATATGCATATACTATATATATATATATAGTAACTTATAATATAGTTATAGTTACTATATAAGACTAACTATATAAGTTTTAGTACTAGAAAAACCATATAATAATAATAGTAATTTCAAAAAATTAATTTGAGTCATAATTACAATAGAGAATCTGAAGTTCTAATAGAGATCATCACACACCCTTGCATCAACCCGAAATGGCCTTGGATATACGTCGAATTTCGTCGAAAAATAAGTAATCCCTCATTTATTTATTTATAATTACATTGCGAATAGACATTAAGTTTGGTGGCATGGTGACATAATAAGAAAGAGAGAAAAATAAAAGAAATTAAGTTCAATATTTTAGGGACAAACATTTTTTGATTGAATTTAAAAAAAGGTAATGTTGCGTCGTAATGGCTTTACGACGTTTTCTGGTAAATTGTTCATTCGCTCACAGCCCGATCTTATTTTTGTATATTTGTATATCCATATTAATCTATTTAAGGAGATTGGATCACAAAGTGAAAAACATGTCATTTTGTTGATATTTATGCTACTCATAGAAAAATGTCCCCTATCTAAATTTTTTAACGGAAAACCCTCATTGTTTACTACTTTTTCCTTAAATCGCACTTTAAATTGCATGGGCTTAGTGGGGAGAACGGGCGTCAACCAGGAAAAAGATATGTTTTCCTATCGCAGAGTCATGTCATTTAAAAAAACTGATACAAGATGATAATATTAATATATTAAATGGTACAATATAAATGCAGAAATGTGTGTTCTCTTTAGAGAAAATAGCGATTTTCTGCAATTATGCAGGACTAAATGCGTTTGTGACATGAAAACGGCGTTGTAGTCGGTCGAAGATTTGGCAACGCGGTTACTTTGATACTCGGCTATTTCAAATTAAAGTTGAATATCTATTAAAAAAGTAAAAACTTAAATGATAAAAGCGAACCAAAGGAATGTAACGGACTAACCAAATCGGTAAAAATGAAACTACAAACAAAATACCATACGACACCTCACCGAAGACAACTTCCGTTCATATACCCGTAATGTCGGCTAATTTCGGCGTTGCTGGATTTTTTAAAAACAATAATTATTTCCGAATAAAAGAGAAAATTAGGTGGAATGATGGAATATTCCAATATAACTTTACATGTTAATATTTATGGAGTCACAAACGATTTAAACTATATATAAATTCGTTTATATCTGAAGCATTTATTTAAAGTGTTACTGAGAAAAGTATTTACTAAAACACTTTTTAATGACTACTATGCAACTTTGGTGTGAAACTTTATCCTTATGACAGTAAAAAGGATTTTGTAAACTATAGCAGTGATATTTCACTCGCTTGCAAGCATATCCAAATATCCCTGCGATTTTGACTCACGCGGTCGCGAACCAACCACCTTAATTGCCTTCTTCCTGTAGAGAATTGCGACCCAGTTCTGTCAATATTTAGCTCACACTATCAGTTTTATTGTGACTCCTCAGCACGTATCTTGCGTTTTTTCTTAGGACATTATATGCACGGCTAACCATTAAAATGTAAAAAATAGAGGCTGTCACTTGTGCATTTTGTTTGATTATGGAATTCCACAGGGTGACGGCCTCGGCGAATTCCATTAAACATGTGTTTAGGACTTAAATTTGGAACGACGTCTTGACGACCTATAGTATGTACCTACAGTATGCCTAAAGTATTGCACATCCTAGGTAGCAAAGCGCATTTAAGCAAGTGCTCATTTGCCTAATTATCAAAGTCTCATTATCATTCGTGATTAATTATTGTATCATAAGGACAGTAAAACTTTGGAAACCACGAGGAAAGCCGATGGAAAAGTGCATTGTTAATAGAGCGTGAAGTACGCCCTTTCGATCTGACACCACTTCCCAAAAGAATTCCGGATCGTATTCCTCCGGAGATTCGATCGTAATTTATCACCCGTGTGTATGTATCGAACACGTGTTTCGTCTCCGTGAACCTTTCCAGAGAAACGGCCGCGGAACAACGTGTGAAGGCAGGCGTTGGCGATGTCGCGAGTGACTCAGCTGTCGCCGCCCTTCGCCTTGCCACCGGGAAATACCAAACGGATATGCATCCTGACGGAAGCGATTCCCGCTCGCAATTTCCAAGAGGAGAAAGGGGCAGGAGGGAAGGGATCTCACTCTCTCTTTCCCTCCCTTTCTACTCCATCCCGGAATATGATAAGGTGACTCTCGGAGGGAGAAAGGGGTTGGAGGGAGGGAGAGAATGATCACCACCGGGAGAGGGCGTGGAATTCGTGCATGTATGCGTGCGTGTTAGTGGTATGTCATTTGACGCCGCTCCTGTATGACATATGAAAATTTTTTGTCGCTCATTGTTTTGCATGCAAGTGGTTTCCTTACATATGAATACTCTCTAATATTCATGCAGCAATTCAAGTTTCTCGAGGGCTCACTCCCTGCCACACATCCTTATGGCAACTTTCGGGATAATAAGTAGACGTTCCTCCGAGCATTTAATGTACTAGAGGCGCCCTTGCTGGAAAACTGTCTCCAAAGTAAATCTTCGATTTGTGAATTCAAACATGGGACGATCTTCAAGATCCACACGCCAGGAAGTGATTTTTTTATGCATTTAATATATCTGAAGGCTAATTTTATACTAAACATCGTATAGCTCAATGCTATCACACATATGAGAAACAGCGCCATGAATGAAACGCTAGAGGTAACAAAATATTACAATTTAAAAAGCTACAAAGTTAGTCCTAAATAGCAATCGGTCCCGGATAACCTGAAGGTCGCGGGTTCGAGTCCCATCAAGAACATGATTGTTTTTGTTCAATAGGGTTTTTTTCTATGAGTTGAAGTGGTGCGAAATGATCATAGTCTTCGAAACAACCTATAAAACAAAAATATTTCCACTATATAGCTGAATAATCCATGGTCTCCCACATTGTTGAATGAACGTGAAACTTGAACGAATGTAAATCAGTCATTTATTTATTTATTATTTATTCGGTGCAATCAAGTACCATTTTAAAAAACTGCTCCTTTTCAATTTTCTAGAATGTTTTTAGGCTTACACTTGCCAACACGTGTATGCACAACGAATCCGTCCCCAGTCTGATGTCACACCGAGCAGTTGTTACTCTGGCGACAAACCCCTTCCCTTGCAGGAATCCGTCGAGCCAACCGTCGTTCGTTATATGCTCGAAGGTGCGTTCCTCGAGGGACGTGGGTGACAATGCTCTGGTGCCCGTGGAGGCGTGAATGAGTTAGCAAGTCCTCACCTTCCC
>WURS02429655.1:0-34989 GCA_011762765.2 Rhinocypha anisoptera | reverse complement strand
ATTGGGATAGCTACACTGCTTACAATGGCTTGGTGTGAAAAGTGAAGCAAGTAAAACTTGAGGCAATACTGTATTAAATGTTTTTGACTAGAAGTGTTTTTCTGGAGTAAACCATAATTTTTCCAAAGCACTGGAAGGCAAGGCAATCATCCCCTTGCCGCTACAGTCTATGAAAGAAAACAATGGAAAAATTATGATTCACCTCAAAAAACAGTTTTTGTGTCAACTTACAACTGTCATCTAGTTTATTGGAATATAACTATTAGCATTGGTTATGAAATTACCACCAGATGGCGTGTCAACTCAAATTACCTCAAAATACTTTTCAAAAGACAGTGCAATGGTGCTTCAAGTCATACATTTTTGAAATTACATGGAAAAGAAAAAACTATTACTATTTGATTAATGTATTACCAAAGCTACACACAGCGAACTAAAATAGACTATATTTAAGCAAGAAATTTAAAATCGTGGAGTCGAATGGACTTTACTTCAAATGTGGTAAATTATTACAAGTTCGTAGCTGGAGACTTTTGCAGCAAGCAACATGCCACAGACGCATAGTTTTGGGCTACCCAATGGCTAGGTAAAGTTTACCGTAAACTCAAGTATAAAATAAAGAAAAATTAAACTTTATTTCTTCCTACTAATCCGCTGTATAAGTTTGGAAAACGAAGTTTGCGTGGGTGCCGAACTGCCAAGAACTCGTGTTTTGACTCCCTGGCACAACTGAAAGTTCGCGTTAATGTCATCCAAAGCGTGAATTCTCTTCATCAAGGTAGTTATTAAACTTCTTTCGATACAACCTTTTTTACATAAAATGCAAAGGTGCATCAGAAAGTTAAGCTTCAAGTTTTGCGATACTATATCCCCGCCTTTCTCTTCAACAAATTTGTCACAGGCAGTTCCAACCATTTTACGACCAATAAAACAAGTACTAAGATAAACAAGAGAATTCGTTAGCCACAGTTCTGGGTGATTTGTACATACCTGTACTTGAACATGTGACTGTTCCACATTTTCATAAATGCCTTTTCTCCTAGATTGACATCCGTGAAGTCATCCAGAAACTAATTTTCATTATTTTAACACAAAATTAGTATATCCCAAAGGGTTTACCACAGTAAAAATACGTACAGCGTCTCGTTCAGTTTTAAGCCAAGTGGGAAAGTCTTCGTCTTCACTGTCACTTTCGTCTAATTCGTGAGTTGTCACAGGCATTAAGGTTCGACTATGGTAGAAGACTTGATTTCCTGGTAAATTATCAGCAAAAACTATCGGTGCAGTTTGGCGTTTAACTTTTCTACCAGGATCCTTGCTTGTCGAGAACTTGCTAAATAATTTGCAAGAGACCATCACCACCGTAGAAGGAGAGGCCTTCTTCGGCTTGGCCACAAGTACATTTCGCATATATTTCTTGTAATTGCTGTTATTTCGTTCCACAAGTAAATACGTTATATTAGGTTCGTAACGAGCTTCAAATTTATCATTGAGTAGCACATTAACAGTAATGGTACAATTAACACGATCTTCACTAAATTGAAACATAAAACGTCCATGAAAAGTTTCCAAGTGAATCTTCAAAAATATATATATCTGACAATTTTGATCACAAAAAGGACAAATAAATTTGTCTCCGATTAGTTGTTCAAAATTTTTAAAGTTGTAAATCACATTAAAACCATCTTCCCCAGAGACATAGCGAATATCTTGTACTTCTTCATCTAGAATGATAAAAAAAAGTTGCACACATTTATATAGTTAACGTCTAAAATGTTTCTACTAACCTGCAATCGAGTTAAAAGCAATTTGAGTTTGGAAAACTTTAAAAAACCTTTTACATAAATTTCGACTAAGAAATGCGGGTTGGTTTTTATGAAACGCCGACAGAGTACGGTAGAGGAGAAAGCATTTTTGATACGCATCATAAGTGGTAGCCTCCAAGGGAAGACGAGACTGCACCACAAATGAATCATCATCAGATGAGTTCTGGTGGGTTTCACCGGCACCGTTCGCATTACTATCGCTCCCAGAATGGCCATTTGACAAGGCACTTTTAGGTGATTGCAAGCGTGGTCTTTTGCTTGGGCCCGCTTGTTCCGAGGAATCCACGTTGAGACCTTTCATCGTGTCACTGGTATAGAAACCGTGGAGAGTGGAGAGAAAAGGAGGAAATGGGTGCAATGTGCAAGCCAACGAACTGCTCGGCAAAGATCGCAACGGTTATGCCGAGAACAAAGCACTCGCGGTGTAGCTAAGATGCGCAAGTGATCGTTGCTGAGGCGTGGCTTTTGTTTTGTTATTACCCATTTTCAATAGGTTGTTTACTACCCGTGCGGAGAAGACGTATGCTTTCTAACAAATATTGTATTCGTGATTACTGCCAATAGGCCACGCCTCAATCGCATTAGTTTGCGTTCTGTAAGATGTATGATGGCATGCAGACTGCACTGTGCACTTCGCACCACTACCAACAGAGGGCTGGTGATGGTAAGCGCGCCAATCGTGTCACGTGTTCACATGTCTTTGCTCGCCACTTGCCGCGCGCGCTTTTTTGCCTCTCTCGCATCCGCATCTTATGGAGAGATTCACAACTCACGTGAGAAGATATGTGGATAGGTTGGGTGTACGGCTCATTACGGTCTACCTTAGGCTCTACTAACATATGCGCAAATCTGTCTCAGACGTGGGAGAAGGGGGTAAACAATTAAAATCGCATCTCACGCAATCGATAAATCTCCACTATTCGAATTATAAACGATTATCCGATTGTATATTTAGAAATTTAAGCAAAAGATCTATTACGAAGGAAGTCTATGTATTTACATTGACACGTTCCGTCAAGTTTCTTTGCTAAAATTACAATCAAAGTAGCGTTTTTATTGAAAAACTTTTCTTACTGTTCGTTCTTCCTTTGATGATTATTTAAGCGAAATAGCAGCATATTTATCTACAAATATTATACTGGCAAACTAGGAGTAATATCAAAGCTAATAGCATTATGTTAAGTTAACAGTTAACTAACTCGTTCGAGAATGCTTTGTTTTTTAACTAGAAAAATATTCGAGAAACTACACGACAATAATGAGTGGTATGTATTTAAATATTATTTTTTAATCAAATATTTTTTCTAACTTTGTAGAATAGCTGATAGCACCTTTGCTGTACCAAAAGTGTGCTACTAATTATTTACCATTCATGAGATTATGAGATTCCAAACATTAACTATCTTATAATAGAATATTCATGGCAAAAGTTATCAGGCGATTTTGAGAACATTATTGTGTTTCATTGCCAAAAGCAGTTTATGTAGATTTTGAGACTGACATTAAAAGTTATTTGTGATCTTAATTCATTCAAGGTGATGATCATGTCAACTTAAATATACAGTCATCCCCCCTTATCCGAACTAATGATTGCTGAGGGTAGTTCGGATAAGGGGGGGAAGGTAAAAAATAAAAAATAATAATTATTTTTTTAATAACTTTTATTTAACTAATTATTTATAATGAACTAATTTAAAATAAATTAATTACAAGTAATTTAAATGAGTTTTAATAAGAAAGTAAATTTTTTAAAATAAAAGAAGTAATAGTTTTCATCCTCACTCTCTTTCCATTCTCCAATAACCTAACACATTTTAAGTCCCTAATAACTAAATCAATTAGCTGTGTTAAGTGTATTAAAATAGCTTCGGGAAAACAGGGTTTGGGTTTTAGCAATTTATTTTAAAACCCGAAACCCATACTCTACCTTAGCCCAATGGATACCCGGCTATGGGTAGAAAATTTTTATCTATTTTCCTTATAGCAAGTACCGAGTCTTATTTAGTTACAAAGTCTCATGGGTCATGCTTGCTCTGCAGGTGATCATAATAATTATTAATTTTATTTACTTTTAATAAGCAATCGAGCAAAATAAAAATATTTTTTAAATAGAAATTTAAAAAATTTAAATTTTTAAACTCCCAGTTCGGATAAGGGGGGTTCGGATAAGAGGGGTTCGGATAAGGGGGGACGACTGTATTCATTTTATTTGTCTAGGCCCAGCGAAGTAAGGCCAAAGACTCTTACCCAAGCATTAAAAAACATTCATCAGAGGAGGTTGCAGCCTAAACTTTTGAGTTTAGAAACGTGATTCTCAAATCGAATTACAGTAAACTGGTACACGTGTTACTAAAATATTAGAAAATATTACATCATCATTTATAATAATTATTGAAATTAAAAAAACAATATTTCTTATAAACTTTATATGGGAAAATGTTATCCTTTTATTGTAGTGCAATTGTGAGTCACAGTGTGACGCATGCAAGTCAATCGCTGGTCAAGGTTTAGTTTAAACCCTCCTGCTGAGATCGCACAATAAGCTGGAAATGGCTTGCATGTACACCCTTTGTATCTTCTTATCACGGAAAAAATTTAAATAAAAATGTCATGTGCTCGCGAAAACGTGGCTTTTTCTCCTTTGTAGGTCTTTTTATAGGCGTTCATATACAAGTGGTATTTGCGAACATATCACAACGATGCAATACTTGATATTCTTGTCAACATCGACGCAATGTGAGCAACGTAACTCAACTGTCACGCATGTAACAGTTCTTGTACTAAACCTAACAGCCATTGTGCATGATCAGTCTAGCTTAGAACTATTCCTGTCTTGTACTTTGTTTCAACAGCACTGCACAGTGACTTTGCGTAAATATGAGAGCAAACTTTAGGGCAAATGAAAAACTTTAGAACCTACTGATAGAACTCACAGCATCATCACCGACAAAATGCGTCACACTAGTACTGGGTGACATTCTCTGCCATAGACATTCGTGGAGAACTGTTAAGGAGCTATGCTTTATGAATTAATGATTGGATTAATTAATTTTTAAACATTTTTGATCTAGTTGATCAATGTATAATACATCAATAATGCACTGTTGGCGGCTTGTGCCTTCTATTTGGGCGAGGGGTCACCTGGATGAGGCACATCGCGCGTCGCTTCACTGAGCAAGACGAGGTACCTCAGCTCTCCTCGCTCCATTTGATGATCTTTTGGTGATCAACATTGCAAACGATATTTGATGTCTCCCAAATGTCGGTTTGGGATAGAGCCAAAGCTAATCGAATAGATGAAGAGCTAAATGACTGCCACAGAAATGGCTACATTTGAGGTTGGCAGCGAGATGTCGATGGCGATCAGCAAGCTAAGCAACTATGTGCCGATATTAATTCGTAATTCGTAGGACTACTAGGTCTAGAAGAGAACTCAGTGATGGTCCCCGCCGTGTCTTGGCGTCGAATTAAGCGCGCTATATAACAATGAAAAAGCGAGCTGGCGGTACACAACGTCAACGGTATTTATCTCCACACACACACACACACACACACACACACTTGGTTCGTTTCACATCAAGCGCCAAGTTTGCTTGAGACAAAAGCCGAAATTAAGAGTGTGACAATAGAATTTGGGCTAGCTGAAGACTAGTAGCTTGTCCACACAAGTTCAACTCTTGATCTGGGCCCGCTTTGCTCTAGTTGCACGTTAGCAGTGTTGTTGGCCCAGTGTCTCACTTAATCTGGGCAGCCAAACAAGCTTGGTGCATGATGAGCTAGGGTGGGTTGATGGCACTACGCAGGCGAACTGTTGGCTTGTTCCCCTCCGTCTCGAGGCTCACTGGCAAATTTAGTGTTGGCATTAGGCGCCAGTCTGGGTCGCTGTGGCTCAATGTGGCCAGCGTATATTGGCTCGAGCGTTGCACCCTGTGCGTGGTTTTGTTTGCCTCTATCGATATCCATATCTCTCACTCTGGTTCGCCTGCTTTCACTGACTGTCTCGATAATAAATGACTGCATCTTAGGAAGACTTGCATGGGCTCTGTCATACTCATAACAACACTAACTAGGCAGTCTATTACTGGTTTGATCTGATTGAGTTGCCACTGTGGAAACGGATATGAAGCCTCTGCCCCAGGATAAGGCCAGTGGCATCTGATATTCACAATGGTGGCAAGCACAGTGGTCATCACTCACCCCACTGACATGTCCCCGCGTACTTTGCTAGCATTCACCAGCAAACAGCAAATGTGTCGATTTAGTGTTAGTTAGTGACACTAACTCAGTGTTGCCCCCGCTGGTCAGTGGGTCGATCACTACTAAGGCGCCCTTGCCACCAGTCAACCAGATTCGTCTTCTTCACAAACGGATCCTCTCAAATCATTGCTTAAATTGGTAAATGGTCCCAAGAGCAAGCATGCATGACGAGGAAATACATGCGGAGAAAAAAGTGAAAAGAAATAATGTTGAAAAGAAGCCTGTTCAACTAAACCAAACTAACTAGTTTGGGTCTTCGGATACTACAACGTTGAAGGTGAGATCGGAAAGTACGAGGAGCAGCAGCAACAGGAGCAGCAAGAGCAGCAATGCTGGCACTTTCACTCTCTCATGATGTCACTGCCATTACCTCTCTGTTATAACAGTATACTGTCTCACAAGGTCTCTCTGTCAAACTATGTTGTGCTTTAAACTATAGTAGAGTAGTGGCGTTAATCTACAATGAATGATAAGTTGAGCTACTACGCTAATATGTGGATATAGTTAAACAAGCCCGCCACCGGAAATCTAATGATACCATTCTTTGAATGAAGCAGGTCAAAATTAAAAAAAACAAACCCTTAACAAAGTACAATCATTGCGAAAATGCTATGCACACATTATCACCATAAAAACTGCATATTTATACGGTTAATATAGCACTTTTACATATGACTCTATCTTCTACATATAGTGAAACGGGGTAGTGTTAGTGTGCCACTGCTTCTCCCCAGTGGATGGCTAAACTGGCGGTTCTCTTGTGAGTGGCACCATATACCAAGGGAACTATGAGCCACCGGTTAGTGAGCGAGCGATAAGTTGACCGAGATGCTGGAACGCCACGGACTAACGCAACGCCAGACTTTTCAGTGCAGGTTGTCTGTTCGGGTCGCCGTTGTCAACGATTGCTGGCCGGTAAGGCACACGCTGGCTTGCAAGCCATCATTACACCTCGACGGGCGCTGCAAAAGGGCGTTTCTACAAGTTCTGGACTTATTTGCTAGAGACTGAATCAATTCAATTACCTCGCTAATTTCAATACTGTTGTTTGCTCAGATTCTGTTCGGGCCACTGTGTTGTAATTAGAGAATTCCAGGTAATTGAATTGATTGAGTACTGAACAAAGTTGCACTGAATGGCGAGCAAATAAGGCTTGAGCTTGTGGACAACGCCTCTTTGCAGCACCAGTCGAGGTGTAGAGGCCAACGGCACTGACGGGCAGCACTCACGCGGATGGAATCATTCGTGCCGCCAACCTCCACCGGACACAGACACTCCGGTCCGGCGCCAGCTAGCCGGTACTCTCACCACTTAGTCAACTTGTCTGGGGATCTATGCCACTCTTCTTTCAGCACTTCACCAATTCGGGGAATACGTTATGCATTTCAGAGAAATGGACTGGTTGAAAGCCATTTTGCAGCGTTCCAGAGAGTGTATACGTGTGTAGTGTTCTGTGATGTCTTGTAAGCCACTTGGCTGGCTCATCCATCGACTTCTTTTCCTGCCGCTCGCCACGATACCACCTAGATTTTTGCCGTGCTTGTGCCTTTCCGTCAGTTTGACGACTGCGTGTCCTATTTCAACAAATTGAAATTTTGCTAAATTTAATAAAGTTTTTCAACTCTATGTGAGCGTGCAACATTTCGAAACCAAATTAGAATCACCGGTGGCACCAGGCACTCGGTTCGTCACAGGCTCTTCATCAGTTGTGCACTCATTTCCTATTACTACAATCTACTTGCTCCCGCCTCTGTTGTCGCACACATTCAATTTCAATTATTCAAATTTAAATTGTGTTTCTCGCAGTGTATGCTCATCTCTCGTGCTTTTGTCAATTTTACTTGCAGATAGTTGGAAATTAAAACAATGAATCGCCACTTGGTTCAACTTTGAGCTTTAATAACTGTATCACTCTTGTGCTTTGACTACTGCTGTGCATACATTCTATCAATTGAACTTGGTACTCTAAATCACACGATCAGTAGCAGGAAGCGGTTATTGTGACACTGGCTTAGTGCCGGCGGAGGAGGAGTTGACGGGAAGGACGCACTGGAAGACATCAACTGCCGGTGTCAGCAGGAGACACTCGTGTGGTTGGCAAACTATCGTGCAACTTGACAATCGTCTCAACTTAGCACAAGTACTGTTGTGATTTAAAATCGATATCGAGTGACCAGGAGAGCTATTCCCTCACTCACTAGTTTGTCGGCAGCCAAGTTATCATTCTTCGTTGCTTTTGCACCCACGAGTTAAACTGTGAGTTTTGCCGCGCGGTGAGAAGTGGAATAAAGTGAGAAACTGTCAACTTGCATTGGTCTGCGTGGCGCGAGATGCATCGACTGCACGCAAGTGAACAATGCTAAGACAGGAAGCTGAGAGGAGAAGAGAGCCAGTAGCCGGCCGTAGGCACCATTGTGTGCCTGGCACCAAGGACACAATGGCGATTTGATTTGGCGCCAGCGCTCCCGCGACCTCGCTTATTCACTGAGGCTTAACCCACTGGGTCCCACCATTCACCACTCGACTTGATTCAACAATAGACCCCAGTTAAGCATTAAACATCAAGCAAGGCTCATCATTAATGAAGAGTGATAAAATCATTGGAGTGCTGCTCACACCACACCATGACAACGCCGCGCACCCACGGCTCTGCCCTAATCAAAACGATTCTATCCGGTGATACAACCCTTCTCTTTTCAGTTTACTTTTTCTTGGATTGCCACCAAAGAACGGGAATAAATTATTGTGTGCACTCAGTGTAAGACACAATTGTGCTGTGAAGCTCGTCGTTATTTTTTAGTTATCGGTTTTGTCTTATCAGCGAAGCACATTGTATTACACTTCAATTTGATGAATAGATGAATTTCAAGAATGAGCTAATGAGCAAATGATGGTCAACTCGATACTCTAATGGTACAAATATTTGGTGGGAACATGTCCACGCGAAACCCAATTTTGTTGTCGGGTTGCCTTCACTTTGTTTGCATCATACAGCCAGCAACTCTTTCGCAACTACACATAGCACTGTAGAGGTATCACTTGAGCGTGCTTTGCAGTGCAGCCCCACTTTCTGTTTGTGTCTGCTGAACAGATTGGCGACTGTTAATGCTGCAAGTAAACAGTTGTGTTAACTAAATTTATCCGTTTTAAATTCACATTCAAGAACGGTTGCACAGAAGAGCCATTTATTCATGAATAATTAAATTGAATGCCACTGACTGCAAGAACTGGGTTCACGCGATTTGGCAGGCTGCTTGACCGACGCATCCACGGTGCAACGGTCAGTGTGTGAGTCAGAGCAAATCAAGCGGGCGGCGGAATGCATCTCTTCACTCGGTCATAAGTCGGACAGAGCATCACCCAGTCCATTGGTGCAGGCCAAGTGTCGCGGGCTCCAATGTCGCACCATGTATCGCCTCTTCTTCATCAAGATGACTCGCTTCAAAGCAAAGCTTTATGTAGTGCCACGACGAGTTCGCTTACGAGCCGTCTGGCACGCCGTTTGTCCGCCTCCTGGCATCGGGTTTACTTTCTTTCGAGACAACCCAATTGCCATCAGCCTTCACCTTGTATTCCTAATATCGCTCTTTTTCACTACCTTAGGTAAGTAAGCTCTACTCCCCTTTCAACACGTGATCACCAGTGGTAGACTAGAAATGTATCAGTTTAGTATAATTCACTGCATTGAACTGTACCTGAAAATCGAATTATTTAGATTACCATTGTCACTGTAAAAAAGCAAACTAACAATACATCGCCCAGTTGTGTTTTTTAATCGCCAAATTCAAAGTTGAGCAAATACCTAGAAATGGTTCATGAATTATGTGACTCGCTAAGGGGGCCGGGAGTTTTTTCTGATACTCTTTTGTAGAACTTTTGGTGACTCAAAATCATCACATAGAAGAGAGAAGGTTATGCTACTTTGGAGTCACATGATTCATGGACAATCCCTAGATATGAAAAGAGATATGAAAAAGAATGATTACAAATTTAAAATGTTCTTGCCTGTGGCTCTGTTTGCTTGATTGCTTTACTTCAATGTTTGACGCAATCCAGTTTAAACGCTGATTTACATTCTTACAGTCCAGTGAAAAGCATTCTTAAAATTAAATTCAGTTTGAGCTTTGTAGTCTTTTTCAATGCTTTGTAGATTTATTTAAAATTTTTTATTAAATTAAATTAAAATTTTTCCAATTCAACTAGTTCAAAGATCGACCATGAATGACAAACAAGCAAAACTATTTGAGGCGTTGGTAGCGGCCGCAAGTGGTCACAGTGGCCACTGTGATGCCAAGTCAAGTGTAATAAGTACAATTTTGTCTAAAAATTTTTGCTCTCTAGGCAGTGCTGCTGTTTACCTAGTCACATTGCTCAAATATTGACACAAGATTTAGTTGTGCCTAATCTCTGATGGCTTGAGTCTGCTTTTGCTTCTCTTCCGCATCTCAATTTCCTTTTGCTCAATTCTTCCTTACTTTTTGGTGAAACTGGCAATGGTACTGGCGGCTTGTAGTATTAATTTAATCAATTTGACTAGTGGCGAATGTCTACCGATACCAGGCGTGACATTTCACCGAGAGGGCCCGAGTGTGAGAGTGCTCCTGGCTTTCACTGCTCGTCTCCACCGATAGATCGTTCCAGCCTTTCTACTCTGCTGCTAAACAGTCTATTCGCCTGGGCTCAGCTCTCTCTCTCTCTCTCTCTCTTTCTCTCTTTCTATTTGCAGTTTTGCGAGCGTAAAACTAAATTAAGCTCTACACTATGTCACTCTACTATGCATCTTGAGTGTAAGTGAGCAAAGCAAACACACGCACACAGTTAATGTATGTTCATAGATGCAACATTGTGTGTATATTAGTTTTTTAAAATAAAACTCTGCAAAATAATTAAATTGCAATTGAGTATGTATAAATATGGGTTGTATTACTGTTGGTATGAGCTGGTGCCATAAAGCAAAGCTACGTCGAATCTTGTAGATGACAACTCGCAGTTGTTCTCTGTTGGCTTGTGTTTTCAATTAGAAACGGTAGTCCCAAGGAGCGGTGGTACCAATAAAACTGGTCGGTGGCTGCCATAACGAGACCAAGTGAGACCAACTGGTGATGCAATAGGCAGATGCAGTGGTGGCATAGTTGGTTGGCGGGGCGCAATGTGCTTGTGACAGGCGGACAGTGATCAGTGCGGTCAGGAGGACAAGGGGCACAAGGAGCCATCGGCACCAAGTGGCCACTGCGCTCTCCACTGGCTGTCCCTCGCCACCGCATCACTCTCACCACTGTTTGCCTCTTTTAATTGTCTTAGGCTGTAATAATAATTCATCAGGCTGATGTGTTGTTCGATCGGTGCCACCAAGTGACATGACTTGACAAAGATTGAGTAAGCTAACTCATCGCTTCAGCTAGTGCCTTTGTTGCCCAATTTGACTATCTACTTTGGCTTACTATTGTCGGCACGACCTCCCGTCCGGGCTCGATCACCGAGCAAGCCTCGTGCCACCATGGTTCTCTACAGTATACAACATTGCCGCCGCTAGTGTAGCTGAAGAAGATGGATCGCAGTGAGAGAGCAGCAAACGAAGGCACAGAAGGACTAATAAAAATCTAATTTAATTTCAAGTTCCTTTTGACTTCCCTTTTTGACATAATTTTGACCAAAAGAATATTAAACCGAGCGAGACCCATTATTTCGTTAATGCAGCTAGTTCTCTATCAGACGTTCTGCACCGCTAGCTCGCGGCTCTCAACTAAGCGCACACGGGCTTATAAAAAATAAGCAAAACTAAGTCATATTCTGATTGCTTTAAAATTAATGTCCGACTCGCGAATGAGATAGATGAGACAATCAGAGGCAATCGACTTGATTCAATCGGGTCGAATGCGCACACCAAGTGGGAAGAGTCACGCCAAATGGTCATCGATGGCTCAGTGGCGCAACTGGCTCGATGTCGTTGGTGCATGGGTCCTAATTGCTAGTGATGTGCAGCACCACTGCACCACTCAATGGCACACTGTGAGGCGAGAGCGTTCTGTCGCGACTGCTGCCCTCTCCCTTTCCAGATTACTATTGCAAATCACGACTTGGACCACTATTTACTTTTCTCATTATTGCTCCCGGATAACTTGAGACGCAGTGGGGGCATGGGAATTGACTCAGCAATATCTCAAGGAGTCGTCGAATCAGAGCTATCGTCAAATGAGTCATCAAGCTAGGCAGATAACTTTCTGCATTATCTATGAGATTCAATTCAATTTCGTTACTTGATTTTAACAATCTGTTTTAAAAAAAGGAAGATTGAAAATATGCAAGATAAAGTTTCAACTTAATTAGTTCATTAAGTCAATTATTTGCGTATGCTTATGGTTTATGTCAATGTCTTTATTTTTATAGTTAGATTAAGTTTATTAAAGTTTCTAGATAAAGAAAACGTCAGCAAAAACAAATGAGTGATAACAATAGAAACTAATCTGTTGGTTTCCACGCTTAGATGGAACCCGTCATCTCTGTACAATCTAGCCCACACGACTATAGTTAGGTCTACATGACTTTTCCTGTGTTAACCTTGGTATGTCACATGTACTTAACCCTTTCGCTCCCAAAGGCGCTATCGGGACTTATGTGTTCCTCTCATTCAATTAGCGATAGAAGACTTATCTTTTACTGATAATCTTTGGGATCGAAAGGGTTAAAGTCCAGTGCTGCTATTTACACTAAGCAAAAGCAAGTTTGTCTACTTAGTCGCCACTTACTTTTGACACTTTTACCATACTGACCTGTAAGGTTCAGAATCTGAGTCGTAGATTTTGAGCAAAGAGCAGTTCGGTTGACGATCGTATTCACTGATATTTGTATTCTATCTAACTTTTCTGGCCCACACTCACTCTTTGTTTCCCATTTATCTACCTGAATGTAACTAACACAAGGGCAAACTATTGTGCTATGTTATTTACAAACTATGTTATTTAAAACAACCCCACTAGGGTAACTACAAACACGGTTGATAAAAACATAAAACTTAGGGGTCCAATAAAGCAAAATGCAAACAATTGCTATCATTAGATAAACTTTCTCTAAGGCCTAGAGCAGACAAAATAAGCTTCTATACCAATTAGAATTGATCGCTTGCTTGTTTTAATTAATTTAGCTTGCAAATTTTACTAACCAAGGCATTAATTTTAATTTGTTTCTGGCATTCTGATATTAGAAGGAATGTATACTTGAAGATAGCAACCGATAGTAACACACTGTCAGTCAGTGATCTTTCGGTACACTCCCGATCGCTTTTCTTGAGTGCCGTCTGAGAAGCGGGACTGCTGCTAAAAGTAGCTCAAATTGTGTGCAGTTGCGTGAAAGGCCAACAATAATGTGAATATGGGTTATAGAATATATGGTTATGTCAGATACACTCTTCTTTCACCTGCAATCCTACACTCGACATTAGTAGTCATTTTGAATTAAGTAATTCTTTATTCTACAATCTATCTTATTAATGTATAACTATTCATCGCATTGCCTTTTTTAAATTGTAAATTCTTTAATCTAAAAAATAAAAGTGTTTTGGTTATGTTAGAATAATTCCATTCCATTAGCGTCCAGCTAGAGTCAACTTAAGCACAAAGGTTGTCTTGACGTCATGACCCAGTGGCCAGTAGTAGCCCAACTTTGGTGCTCTTTTTGGAACAAGCTAATCTTATGATAGTATTGGGGAGAAAATGAGCGAGGTGTGTGCCGGACGCAGGGCACCGATTCGGAATTTGTAGATTTATCGACTTTTGCCGTGGGTCGGTGCGCTCACTCGCTGTCACTTACGGCCAGTGAGCCCTCCCCAAAGCACCCACTCGGATCGATTTGTCATTTTGGCTTTGCAACTGCTCTACTCTGCTCTGCGTCGGGCCATTTCTCTAAAATCGCAAAATTATGACCACTCTAGTGGACCAACAAATGCGAACGCCAACTACAACAATAATATGATAACAAATTGGCAATGTTGATACAACTATCGAGTTTCTTGATGATCATTCAAAATTGCCTTGTTCTCAGTCTCCATACCTAAATAGCCTATTGATGGCCTTTAAACAAACAACTATTATGTCTCTTTGGTCTCTTTGGGGAATGTTACGAGCCACAAGCTTCGCAAAGTGCCCGCTTTGACTAATTGGCACAAGACATTGCTCACCTCTACTCTCGTTATCTCTTTAATCACGTTCTAGAGTTTATGATTTGTGTTGCCGATTCTAAAGTAGAATATATATTAACCTTCAACTGATTAAAAACTTTAAGCTATGGCCCTAAACTTAACCAGCATTTTTGTTTGGGAACTTTCTCATACACTGATTTGTGTTACTGGTCTTGAAAGTGGCCGCAACATAAATCAGTGTAAGAGAAAGTTCCCGAACAAAATGCTAGTTAAGGGGTCATAAACATATATCGATATCAAAAGAAGGAGGGGTATGGGGGTAAACTTAAATCACAGTTTGCTCACGAAGTGGGGAGGGGTGGGTTGCTCATAGATATCGAGAGCATTAGTTAATGATTAACTTAATCCTTTAGCTGTCAAAAAAATAACTTGAGTTTATTGTTTTTGTTACAAAAAAAGTAGACAAATCTTAGTAAAATTTGGTATCAGAGTGGTATATTACATATATCTCTAAAAAATAAGAACTGTTAGGATTGTAAAATAAGAACAAAGAAAAGAGAACTCATAAATCATAAAAATGTTAAATTTTAACTTAAAACAAGCTTTATAAAACGCCAAAGATTGTTTCAAAATTTGCTTAGTTTATAAATCATTTTTGCTGTGGCTTATTTATGTTATGAATAGTTTAAATATTTAATTAGTTTTCGATAGATAATATAATTACGGATTAGAATTGCACTTAGAGTTCCGTCCGGAGATTGGAAAAAATTCAAACTAATTGAACTTTTCATTTTTGAGACTATAATGGCATGCTTATCCAACAACCTTCTTTAAAAATTTACATTAAAATTATAAAGATAAATAAAATGTAACTTATTAGACTTATTTAGAACTTTAAAAAAATTTACTAAACTATTGTATTTTAAGAATTGAATTTGGGTTATAAAAGTTTACAGAAAAAATTAAAATTTCACTTGATATCGTCACTAAAGGTGGGAGGAGTGTAGGGGTGTTCAAAATCTCACGGACTACTCACAGAAGGGGGTGTACAAGAGTCAAAAATAATTTTTTTGATATCGATATATGTTTATGACCCCTAAGTTTAGAGTCATATTTAAGCAAAATTTTTTTATATTTGTCTGATTTTTAAAATTAAATATTTGTTGTGAGTAGGCCAACTAAGTCTCGACAACATAATACTGTTAAGCAGATTTAAAATACTTGAGCCAGATTAGTTTAACACTAAACTCGGTTGACTTATTCCGATAGTAAACCATCGTAGCTGAATATCTACTTTATATAAATTGGCTTACTATAAGTCACTTACAAAGTTTTTTAAAGTTGACTTATAGGTTAAAAAATATGCCTAAATGGTTAAAGTTTAACTTAAACTATATTTTGCAAACACCATAGGCTATGTTGCGTCATAGTTGAATTTGATGTATGTGATGTATAGTGATTGTTTCAAATTGAGAAATATTTATTAAATCAAAAGTGAAAGACCGCAATGGTAATTTTGCCGCTTTTTGAAAGTTTTCAAAAATTGTAAGCGCAAGAGAAGTGTCTCTCTACTAACCAAACAGCTTATGCTGGCACAACTTGTGCCCGATATCGATTATTCATTTGACATGAACTGGTATAAAGAAATTATTAAAAATACAGCCGTTGCGAGTTTGATCGCATTATGGACAATGATGATTGCAAGATCAATATTTGTATGACACGGAGAGTAAACTCGTCATGTGCTTCCTCATAGTATTATTTTCATTGCTCCCTGAATGTGAAATTCCGGAATTCGAATTCAAGTTTTAATTGAAAGTCTTAAGAGCAATAGAACGAATATTTAATTTTAACCGAAATCCTAACATTTAGTTTTCATGCTTGTTTGTATTTTAATGTTTTATCAAGAAAAAGATCTCAATTGAAGCGACGAAATACAGAAAACATGTTTTAAGTTCACATAGATGTTTTTTATGTTCCACAAACTATAATACAACTCTATTGACTAATCACTGTCAAACCTTTCACTGAGACCAAGTATGCGTCAAAAACATGGTTTTCCATTGAGAACTTAATCGAATTTCGAGTTATACAAGTTAGTCAATTAGCTAGTGGCTATGCGCTTTTAGCACATTAACTCAACTATCCTAATCAAGCTAATATTCAGCTATTCCATGTTATTTACTCGTATTATGGGAGATGTGACCAAGCAAATTGCAATATAGGACAAAGTGAAATGAGGTTGTAAATGAGAGACAATTAGTGGCAAAACAAAGCGTGCTAGTTCCGAGTCTCGATAATGGCTAGCTGAATTACCGATTTGTACCATGTTCATTACATTGTCTGAAACTCAATCTTATCCCGTTAAACTGAAATGCACAAAATCTCTAAATTATTACATTTATAATTTTTCCATAAAGGTTAATTATTTAAAATGTTCATACAGCTTAAATAAATAGTCAAAGTTAGAAAATTTTAAGAAAAAAATTACCCATCATTACTCAAGTTTGGTAAGATTTAATTAATATTTTTTTGAGATGTTATAATTTATATGCGTTGACTGATGCGCACATATATAAATGGTAACACATCGGCTCGATAGATTAATTTGCAGTGCAGATTCATAGTACAGACTTTTGGGCATATCAATTGGAATTCAAGCGCGACTTTGCTTCTCTGTCAAACACTTGTCTGCATGGTATTTTAATTGTGACGCCAACTGCAAAAATGTATTCATCAGTGGCAGCTTCTCTGAGTGGCAATTAGATGCAGTAAGAGAGAGAGAGAGAGAGAGAGAGACGCAGCGTGCAGCCTATTCGTAGAACGCATCCTACCACGCGAGCTAGACAGGCTGTGCCTGAGACTCTTTCATTAGGCAAATGAAAAAGTTTAAATCATTGGATGAGATGAAACATTTGCAAGCAATGCACAAGCTCTTGTGATAGCCTCTCGTTTAGCGCCAGATTAACAAGGAAAAGAGAAAAAAAGAGTTGCATGAGATGCGTGAATTGCTTCTCGGTGGCGCTAATTAATCACCCGCTGCCTGTGATGCGGCCGACATAATGATTTGTTTATGAATCGACTCGAGTCTAATTGGGGCTGGGGAAGCCATGTGTAGAGAGTTGAGTCCGTGCCACCTCGCACACACTGATTGGTGATGATTAATAACACTCATAGCTCTAATGTAATCATCGCCAGAGCAGATCCTGAGTGCTTCACTACCACCAACTAACTATCTTGGCCATTTTGAATTTAAAGCTTATTTTAATTACTATAGATAATTTATGGATATTCATGACCCTTTACCATAGCAGTCTATTGTTTGAATATTTTTTGGCTGGCAAGTTTTGCTTTATTTAACTACAAAATTATTGGCGTGTACACCGAACAAAACACTTTATATTTAAAAAATGGCGTGTTTTCATTGTTGTACAATTTTTTTTGTTAAATTTAAAAAATATATTTGCAAATTGAAATTCTTAAGTTATGTCAGAAGTGTATTGACTCATGGCCAACTATAAGCTATGTGATTTGATCGTTTAATATTCCGATCACAGAACACAAGTGAAGTAAATGGTTAATTAAAGACTAATGTGTAATTAAAAAACGTTAAAACGAAAACAAAGATGAATGTAACCAACAAAAGCGGGTTTCAAGTAATAGGTGAGGGCTAATGTAAATCGATCGATGGCAAAGTTGGCTAGCGAGGGGGATGGATTGAATTACATGTGCGTCTCGATTGTAATCTTGTTCCGTGTCAATAGCGAGGCCAAACCAGCGAAAGAAGACACGGGCAGGGTATGGAAAGAGCTTAGCTTGCAGGATCCACTCGATCGCTTGTGCTGCTGTGTATCTTTGTGTTGGAGCGTGTCTTGTGTGCCGTCCGGTGCTCTCCAACTGGCTAACTCTCAACCACTGGTGCCATTGCGAGCAGATGCAACGTCGAGCTAGTCTTGCGCGCCGGCATTTGTCACGACCGATTTGCTTTTTTCTTATTCTCCTTCGGCCTGAAAGTGCCGAGTTGCATATTTGTCTTATTTGACAATGGCCCGACTAACATTATCAAAATATATTTTTATTATGATCTATTCATGCTTCTATTGACTTGATTTGAGTCACCAATGAGCCTACCCAATGCGTGTCAAGAGTATTTAAAATTGAATTTGATTGGTATTGTCTGTAAGGTAGTACTGGCTCTAATAGTTGATGTAGCACTTTCTTGCAATGCAAAGCGTCATTAGCAGTGGCAAGGCACCAGCGATCTATGCCAATTGAAGGATAATCATTGTTGGTGGGAGAAAATGAATATCAATGGTGGGGATGGCCCATTAAGCCGTGTGCAGCTCGCTTACAGAATGCTTCACAAAGCTGTGGTCTTGAAAGAATCGACATCAGCAAAACACATAGACCGAGCGAACTCGCCAACGGTCAGCATGATTGTTTCTTGAAGCTGCATGCGGTCCTAATTGCAATAGCAAGCAGATTCACTCTTTGTAATAACAATCAGCCCTTTCAGCACTGCAAATTGTTTTCAATTAGCCCTCTCAAGCGTGACCCGACACTAATTCGTCGTCTAACTTGGCATTATTTGCCAACTAGCTTTCTATTTTGAACTTTAATGCCACGATTGTAATGGACACTTCGCGTTTTTCAATGACAATTGTGAATCAGCATCAAAGCACAACCACTGCGCGACATCTCTAATCCAAGCCACTGCTGAAAAGTCAATGCAGCAGATTGACTTTGAATCACGTTAAAATGTATTTCTCATGCTTCTCAACTTGGAGTTTGGCAGGAGATGCGATTGATTAATGTTTCTCAGTGACGCTTGCAGTTTGGTGGACAATCAGATGACATCTCAAAACAAAAGTGACTGCTGCGCGCCACAAGCCACTGTCGAATTCATTAGTATTTGACATGTCCACTCGGGCCTAGGCAATGGCCTGTCATTGCTCGGTGGAAATACATCTCGGCAAATGGGCCAATGTGTCTAGCACACCACAGTTTACCAACATTATCAACCACACGCACAAGCTAACATGATCGGTTTCGCGCTCGATTCGAGCTTACCAATTCCAATCTGATGCTTGTGCTACTGCACTTGGAGGACTTGATCGCAACATTTATTATTAAAAAGCTTTCTTGTGAATCAATAATCGAAAAGTGATTAAATCAGCTTTTCCAGGAGCAAGTTATTTACTCGTTAGTGATCTAGTTGCTTCGTACAATAGAAGCTTGCAAGCAGTGCAAAAATTCTTAAAGTCATTTCAAGCATTCATTAAAATTTTAAATCTTTGAATTAATAAATAAATAATTATAAATAAATATAATTAGTTTTTAAAAATTTTAACGGATTATTTAAATAAATCTGACTTAATAAATTTTATATAAATATTTTTAAATTAATTGTTTTTAAAGGAATTACATTTTAAATTTAGATAAAACGTTGCGTTAATTATCATTTAAACGCCCAAACTGTGGCGTAGTGCAGAGAGGAAAGAGCCTGATTGGTGAACTTCACTGCCACACATTGTTGCCGTCACTTCTCCCTCTGTACAAGTCTAACAGTTTGTAAACTTGTCAAAATATGTCTTGCATTTATTCGACCAGAGCGTGTTTATTGAGTTAAATCAAATGTCAAAGTGCAGTATGATTTTCAAATTAAAATGCAGAGTTTACTAATACTTAGTAAACTAGTAGAAAGGGTTTGATGTTGTTTTTGTTGTTAAACGCTGTTCAATAGTGATAGTACATGAGTTTTTTATGGAAAGTGGCACGGATTAATGCTCATTATGTATTATTCTATTCAATAACAAGAAAGTATTAAGAGTCTTGAAGTGGGTCGAGAGGGAGTAGGCCCCGAGTGATTGATAGAGAAGCGGTGGCAAGTAGTACGGCGCGATGAGTTTGCTAATTTGCAGTGAATCGGCCTGAAGCTGGTGTGATGCGCCGAGTGGACCCACTCTGGGCGCCATTTGTCCCCTCTTGTCTCTGCACTCTCTCGCTTGGACGGTCTATCCGTCTCTGTCCATTCCTAATAAATACTAATAAATGTTCACATCCAACCGCGTCTTCGTAATAGAACAAGTGAGATGGAAAATTAAAAAACAATACGATAACGGTACCAGTTAGTTAGGCCATGTCAGGAGTGGTCCTTCCTACTGGTTACTGATAACACACAATAACGACCAACTGCCTTGCGAGATCTAGACTCGGCACCGATGGCCATCTGAGCATAATCGACAATGACAGGCTACACGAATTGCTTATTATAACTCCACACTTGCGTCTCAGTTCTTCGGTGGCAAGCTGCTCACCGAACAGCCGGACATTGTTACTATTAGGCCAACTCAACTAATGGCTAACTTCCAACTGTCTCATCTTGCTTTCAACTTGCTTGGTGTGTTGTGTGTGTTTGTCTGTTTGTCAAATATAATCACAAATCGGCTCATTCTGGCTTACTTAAAGCTACATCAAAACTAAATTCAATCAAAAGTAGGCCTATTGAATTTGAAAAATATAAACTTGTGACATTGGAGATGGGTGAGGCAGAGGCGACGTAAACTTTAGTTGAGTAAAGGAGAAATATGTGATCAATTACGTCGGTGGGAAGGGGGCACGACAAACTAGTTTGATTGTTTTTGAGTAAAATCTGATTGGGCCCTATGCGTTTAGAGTTTTGCAAGTAATCGATGTTGTTTGGTATCGTTCCAAAAGTGGTGGTGATGCTAGGCGACAGAAAAAGACAGCGAAGGATGAGAGAAAAATAAATCAAATGGATCAATTGTCATAGCGAATTGGGCGAACCATCAAAAGCGAGTGGGTGCGCTGGAAGTGGCAGCTTGCGCCGAGGCCGATTGTGATATGAAAAACCGATTGGGTTCGATCATTTGCCGTGTTGGACATAATGAAATGGCGCGCACGAGCGGCACTCGAACCGGCCGGGCAATTGGTGGCCACTGGCACCCTGGTGACGCCGCCAACATCGATCAATCAAGTGCTCTAGTCAAGCCCCGACGCCACTCAGCTCGCTGCATACAATCTCATTCCGCCTTAGCATATATCTCACTCGGTTCTTTCTTGATAAGACTTTTCGAGCTGCTTAACGAGCTTATAATTACACTTTTGTTTATCCCTCTTAAATCTACCACTAGCTTTATTTTAGTATTTTGTTGTTAAACGAGTCGTGCCACGAGCGATTGATGGCACCAGTGCTAATTGAACTTACAGCACAAAACTGTCTGAGCAAGCCTGCATTTAATTTTCATAATGACTCTTGCGAAGCTCCAAAAAATAAGTTTTTAATGTGTTGTCAAACAATCTAACGCACCAATAGGTATAAATGCAAAGATATATAAAAAATATGCTCGACAAAGTCTAACAAAGAAATTAATGAGCCGTGCCGATTTCAATAAATAGTACTCTATGCCATGGGCGAGGCGAATGGGGTGGCAGATGTGTAAAGGAAAGAGCCATTCGGCAAGGTGGTGTCAACTTAGCCTCAAAAGGCGGGCACGCGCTGTGGTGGTCTGCCAGAGTCCAGCCGAGCGTTGCTAGGCCTCTTTGCCTCACTGCCACCGAGATGCTCGATCGCACCATCACTTCTACGTGTGATGCTCCCAGCCAGTTTGCCATTGTCATCCACAATCTCAGATACTTTCCTAAGTAAACTTGTGTCTCAACCAATGCACACGCTTTTGACATTGTTACTTGTTTTCTGCTAGTCGATGGTTTGATAAGTCAAAGTAAACTCTACAGTGTGCCACAAGCACGAGTGATTTGGTAATAAGCTTGATCAAACAAAGTATTGCCAACTCGGCTAGAGCGAGTAAATAGTGGTCTAAATGACCATGAGTCCTGCTTAAACAGCGTTCGTATCAAAGAAAGCCAGTGGTCAGTAAAGCAATTAAGGTAGTGCATAAGTTGAGTTTGCGCCAAACGTTTGGCACCTCAGTCAACTTTTTCACTGATTCTGATTCAATTTGACAGCATCTCCACTGAACCCGACATACCGGATATCGGCCAATGTTGGCGACAATGTGATCCTCAAGTGTGCCTTCGAATATCCCAACAAAGTGACCTCGCCTGTGTTGATACAGTGGTGGAAGCAAAACATCTCGCAGCCCATCTACATTTACTACGAGGGTTTTCCAACCCACCAAGCAGAAGAGCTCAAAGGTCGCATCTCGTTAGCCGGTCAGGCTAGTGAGGATGCTTCGCTTAGCTTGACCAGTGTACGAGATTCAGATCAAGGAACGTATGAGTGTAAAGTTTTTATTTTTATGCTTTCCGACGAGCAATACAACAAGAACGGAACCTTCGTGCAACTAGATGTCAACTGTAAGTGTGTCACATTTTCTAGCCATATACTAATTAAAATGGGGCTCGTAACGAAAAACGTTTGTGGAGTTTTAATTCACAACTTTTGCAAAAGAAAAAAGTGAAATGCAAACACAGTAGGAGACAATGGGTAAAAGAAGGCAAATAGTGCAAATGATTGTTTTATGCAAAGCAGGTTTCCATTAAAGTTCACATTCCTAGCCAAAGACTGAATGGATCCAAGCTTGGGATTAGTGCCACAGTGAATTTGGCATGATTGTGAGGTGTAAAGAAAAGAAGGAATAAGGTGGATGGCGGAGTGGGGGTGTGATGCACATTAGCATAGTTTGTGCAGTAAAGTGGCAACACGCGTCACTGGAAGTGGAAAAGCTCACATGGTTACTAATCGGCGCCACCGTGCTGCGCGCCCATCACTCGCACCACTGGCCACTCGCCAGCCAGTTTGTTGCTTTATGTGCTCACAACAATATCTAATAAATTAATTAACTGCCAGTGGTAGGAGTGAATGGCACTAAATTGTAGCTCTCGCTGCCCGGCACGGTAAACAAGGTTAGTTGCGCTTGGAACGTCCCTCTTGGTGCGGCTTGCTGGGATGCAAACTGGTAGGGGATCGACGTTCTCCTACCATGCTTCACAAGCGAAATATTATCGAGCAGACAATTAATAATTGAACAATGAATTGTCATTGTTTAATGTGGACTCACGATTCGCCACCATCATCATTACTATGCGTTAGCGCTCGCTGCTCGATAGATAGCGAGGCGCCATTTGGCTCGATTGTCTCTGCCGAGCTTGGAGCTGCCTACTACTAGAGAATGGTTAATAATTCATCAGTATCATTAATTAATTTAATGCCTTCACAGGCGAGTGTCGGTGCCAATAATAGACACACAAGTCGATTTTGAAACAAAAATAGAATCTTTTATTCCTAATTTACTCACTTTTGACTCTAGCTCCACCACACTTCAAGGAAAAGCCTCCTGAAGCGGTGTTTGTTAAAACCGGAGATTCATTGACTCTGCACTGCCGCGCACACGGCACTCCGAATCCAACTGTGGTTTGGAAAAAGGTAAGTTTGAAGGTAGATTCACTAAACCATCTTATTGTTTTACCCTTTACAATAGGAAAACTCAATGTTGGAGAAGAGTGGTAAAATGCGTGTGCATGGAGGCGAGCTGCATCTGAGCAACATCGAATCCGAAGATACGGGAACGTACACGTGCATTGCCAAGAATCGTCAGGGATCAATTCAAACTACTACCAAGGTGCTTATCTCTAGTGCCGCGGAGATTGTGAATCCACCACGCAACACGACAGTGTTAGAGAAAAACCGAGTGGAGATGACTTGTGGAGCAAAGGGTACACCGTCCAACATTACTTACCGGTGGTACCACAAAGGCATTCTCATCAGTCAGCTTGGGTGGCTTGCCACTCGCACTGCAATCAAGCCAGACGGAACTTTGGTGATTCAAAACACTACACCGGAAGACACTGGCAAGTTTACATGTGATGCTACTAACGGAATTGGTGAACCCGACACTGCCTATGCCTACTTGAGTGTAGAATGTAAGTGATTGAAAAATTTGTGCTCGACACCGAGAGAAACTGATTGCAGACATATTTTCCGAGCCGGCTGGCTTGTCATTGACCTAACTACGGCTTGAGCGACACCTAATTGATTACTTTGTGACTGCATGGCTAGCGGTAGGCCACTCCACTCGGTAGTACCTAGTATCGACCGATCTTCTGATCCGGGCGCGATACCAACCAACAGCGATAACGCTTGTTTTGTTGCAATCAGTGACCGGCACTGCCTACTAGCTAATTCACAATGGTTCTTTTGTTTACAGTTCCTGCTCGTGTTACATTTTCACCGCCTCGTCAGTATCTTCCCCTGGGCATGTCTGGTATTGTCAGATGTTATATCCAAGCTTCTCCCCCTCTTCAATTTGTCACGTGGACCAAAGACCGGCGTACCTTTGACCCGTTGACTCAGCCCAACGTAGAGCTCCTCGCTAATGGGTCGTTGTTGTTCTCCAAGGTGACCCACGAACACCAAGGTTTTTACAGATGTACGCCTTACAACATACAGGGCACCGGTGATATCTCCGATCCAATGGAAGTAATTGTTCGAGGTTCGTACACTTCACAGTTTTGTGCTACATTTCATTTGGCATTTTCATTCATTTTTAATGCTGCCGACAATTAACGTGATTGTTACGAGCTAGCAGTCGGTTCATAAGCAATGCAGGGGAGTTTGTAGTCAAGGATGTCAGCAACTATGATTGGCAATTGTTGCTCACTACCACAGAGCACACTAAAGTATTCATTTTTGTTGGCCAGCAGTTATTTGGCCACTAGCACAGACTTTCTTCTATCTTACATTTCTTGTAGACCTACAAGGGAGGATTAATGAAGCTAATTCTGACTTTCTATTAGTATAGGGAAACCAACTGATCGGATTATGCTTCCAATATGTTTCTCCACTTAGGCATGATAGTTTGTTTTGGAAATGAGTTGATGGTTACATTAGTAAACCACATTAATTGCCTGAACAAAACGTTTATGCTACAGGAAATTAATTTTTTATACTTTGTTACTTTAAATGTAGCAAATTCAGATTCAAATAAAAAATAATCTTAGTGGGCCTGCCGCATTGTGGTATTGCTTAAGGCAAGAGCTAGTAGCGTAATTTACTACTAATATTTGCATATATTGATTTTATCACTGCATTGCAAAGCTTTTTGCGTTATTAGTCTTAAAAAGTAATTTATCAAAAAACATTGTTTAAAATCTATTTATGTTTATGTTACAATCTATAGAAAAGGATAAACCAGAGTCTACAGTTTCAAATCGATTACTGGCGATAGTGTGTGGAAAAATTAATCGAACTAATGGTGCTTAGGTAGAGTTATTCAAACTTGGTGAGTCTAGGAAGATCAACCAATAAAATTTAATATTTAATCAGTGCAGCAATCATTACACGCTATTGTTTCAGCTGCCTTCAAGGTAGAATTGTGGGGATTGTTTAATATTTATTGATCATCGCTGCCTGGCAACCACAAGACTATTTGGATCAATTCAAAATCATTACAGACAGCGAATTCTAGAGCAGTGGTGCAAGTGCTATAGTTACCCAGATCAAGGAGAGCGCACAATTCTCACTTGTCGGCGAGATGCCGAGATGGTTCGATTGGCTGAGTGACACATTGTCACATCGACGGCTACTTGATCGACGCACTGAGCGGCAACAAACAAATTAGATTGGTAAATTTGAATGAGCAAACCAGCAGCAAGTGCTTGGCATGAGCCCGGTGCACTAGGCTCTGGCTTGGCCGAGTAGTTTCGCCACGGCGAATTGGCCCACTCCTATGTGCTCAGCATTGCAAAGTGGAGTACGCAGCCAATTCGTGAGCGGGGTGTCTAATCCAAGTTAACTGGTGTTGGATGGCGCAAACCTTGAGCTTGTCACTGTCGGCTTTCAGACCAAAGTAGTCTAGTTTGAACAATTGAGCTAGAAATGGAACAATGTGGCGGAATGTCTCGCAAAGGCACTGGTCAGCGGAGAGCTAGCATCATTAATGCCGATTGTATAGCTTAGCCTACCAGCGCAGCTTTTCTCATTAATCAAACATTTTAATATTAGGTGTTGACATGTGCCAAATTGTGCCTTAGTGTTAGCCGAGTTGCCGAGACACGATGCCGGGTCGAGCTTTGAGCGTCACTCGCTTTGTATAAGGCTAGGAGAAACAATAGAATTAGCATCGACAAATGTCGCCAAATGGCCAAATCGATTTGTTTGAATTAGACTGTACCAAGTGATGGATTGATAGCGGTTCCATTTACCGTAATGCCAAAGAGCCTGACTTACTATCCGATTTGGCTATTGCACTACAACAAGACACGACATCAACATTTCTGGTTACACCATTTTTCACCAAAGCGTATGCCAACTCGTAAGCCATTTAAGTAGGTTCATAAGTTGTGTCCAATTAGCCACTATTTTACGGGTTTGCAACAAGCCGTTGGTGTTGTTTTGAAAGGGTAATTGATCTTCACTAATGGAAGCGGAGTAGCATGACCCCATCTCCATGGTGAGGTGAATTGCTACCCAATGCAGATGAAGCATAAAGTGCACTCGTTTGCTTATCGAGAGTGGACTCCGAGTGAATCGAGGGCAGTAAGGCAACGAAGCACATTGGTAGTAAGTAGTTTTAATTAAATTAGACGACCTATCATAATCGATCGTCGGTCGAAGGGTAACTCGACGTGCTGATGCAGCGTCTCTGAATGGCTGAATACTTGGTACGCTCGCTACAGTTTGATGTAACTTAATCAACCTAATTGGACTGTACTGGGATTGACAGTGAAAGTTGACCTCAGCCGAGATCTGGTTACATCGCTGTCATTAGCTGATGATGACTGCCCCATTGTTGATGTGCATTGATTTACATTCATCTTCATTAGAAATTAATTTGATTTGGAAGCTCTCATCGATGGCAATTGATGACAAATTGATAAAGAGGGAAAGGATGTTTAATAAATAATGCCGAGTGGTAGCAGTAAGAGCCTCGAGAGCTAGTGACTGTGTGGGGCAACACTTTGCTGAGACAGCACTGGTAGCAACACCCGGGGCAGCAGCGTTAGTGGTAGAACTGTTTAATTATGGTCACGACTTGTCCATTGTCCCCATCAAGTTAGCCCTTGCCGGGTGATAATTTAAAGTGATGGCGCGAGAGTGAGCTAGCAGAGAAGCAGATCCAATTGGAATGGCCGCACTTTGGGTCTAATGGCGCCATTGGTGCTGCTCAAACTACCCACTGACTCTGATGTGTAGCACAACAATGAACCCAAAATTCTGCCACGCCAACCATCGGCCGCACTGTTAGACTATCCGGTATGAGTAAATTGCAAGTCGAGTCACGTGTTCTATGTCAAATAGCACGAGAGGTCGCGTCGGGTTGGTGGTGCCGAGACAAACTGGCAGACTCGTTTTTCGCTTACGTGGTGTCATTGTTGACCGGCACAGAGAAGGAACCATCAACGAGCACTGCCAACAACTGTCAAAGTGCTTGCTAGCCCGTATCTAACGACAGGACTACCACGAACTGGTGGCGGTAGTGGTCCCAAATAACAGAATGATTTTGTTCCGTTCCTGCTCGAGTTAATATCAAACCAGTGGAGAGAGGAATGAAGGCCTCGATGCTGCTGGAGATTTTGATTTATCACCGCTTACTGACAACTTTAAGGCGAGATGCAAACAGTAATTGATAGTCTGGGAATTAGGCCTAATAACTGACCGCTGCAACTACAAAAGCAGAAGAAAATAATCACAAAAAGAGAATGGGAGAGAAAGACATCACACTTGGTCAATAGAGTCAGTGAAGGACCAAGTGCTCTGGCAAAGCAAAGCAAACAATTCGGTAATCGACTCAAGTCGATAATCTTTTGCTTGTCGCTATGAGAAAAAGACATTGGTATAGCCCAAGTGGCGGCCTGAGAGTCCAAGTGAGACAAACCAAACAAAACAATGTCCACAGAAACCACTGAAAAGGAAAGGCCAAGGCAAAGTTTTAATTGATCTAACTCTTCTTGGAAGCTCAGTCACTGCAAACAGCACCATGAGTCATTGGTATTCGGAGCAGGTTGTTTGACTCAGTTCACAACTTAAAGCTTCTTGAAATGAACGCAATTTGCAACCGTGAGGCATAATTAGATTAGCATAGGCGAGTAGTATTGCCAGCCAAGTAAACTAGGACTCACTGAGTTAGTGACCGATTGCGATCGGCAATAGTGATGACACATCTTGTAGACTTCATCCAAACTTTGCAATATAATTATGTTACTGCAATGTAAACTTTTTTGAGTTATTGAGGTAATAATAAAATCATTGATTAACCTAAAAACATTTTAACTGTTCATGTAAGGGTATGTTCTAATTAACAGTGTTAGTCTTTTGCAAAAACTGAAATTTCTCAAAAAAGGGAAGTGTCGGATCTCGGCAATCAATGATAGCACAAATTAGCACTGTTTGCCGATTTGAATGGAACAGGCTAGGCATGAAAAGAATACATCAATTATTTAAACTTGTTTCTCAAATTGTTTACTTTAGGCGCCTAGCAAGCTCTGGTGAGCAATTAGCGCGCCACAAACGGTGACAGCACTGTCAACTTTCACTTAACAATAATCAATGATTTTAAATTAAAGTTTGAAAGAAGCGATGCTCGAGTCAAAGAGAGAGAGAGAGTGAGCTGAGTTGTGGAACGAAAGCCATTGTTGGCCGGTGCCAGGATTAGACTGCACGGTCCGTAATGAGTGACGTTCACGCAAGGGGCACATCGAAGCCGGCGGCAGCCATCTAATTAGAAGTTTGTGCTGCTGCCACGCGTGCCGATCTGAGTTGAGCCGACCGCAATGCGTGGTGGCGAGAAGCAGCCAGTCTCACCCAGTGGAGCCATTATCGATCGCCATCGTGTACTATTGTCTTCTTCCACTGATTGGCTTGATTTGATTTGGAGCACTCGATCTATTCCTTTCTCGATGCTTGGTGTTTCACAACAATCGATCTTGGGTGTCATTTTAAATTTAGATATCATTGACCACCGTGCCAAACGGGTATTACAATCTGTTCCACTGTGTGCTAGAATTCACAATTAATTCAAGTCCAGAAACAAGTGCACTAGGCATGGAGTGGCGTCAAGCAGCCAATTGAACCAAGTGGCGCACACCGTCTGCGCCAATAATCTGTGTCATCAGGTCTCAATGCGCTAGCTATTGCCGTGAAAAGCTATTAAAAATGACTTTGACTTAGACCTACCGATTGATGCAAGCCAATCGAGAGACACGACAGTCACCGCAAAGCACCCTAGCACCAAAACGGTTTCTCGCTTTGCCTCACTCAAACCTCATTTAAGTTAATGTTTTTTCTTTATTATAAGTAAATTAGTAGAAATGAATAGTATCAGTAGCGAAAATACTAATTACTTAAGAAATGTAATTTTAAAAAGTTTTGCAACTGCTAAAATGACTATTTTGATAACTCATCGTTCTAAAAACAACATTGGTCTAATCGTTTAATTCTTTCAAATAACATAGAAATGTTGCCAGGTTCAATTTTTGTTCAACTACTGATATTTATCACAATTTTATTATGTTCATCAATTTGAACTTCCTTGTAGTTTGTTAACTTTAAGTCTTTTTTAAAGAAAAATATAATCGGCACAAGAAGAAACACTATTGGTACGCTATATAATCAATTGAAGAATGAGAAATAAAAAAACTTAAAATAAATGTGTAGCAGGTTTGAGTGTAACCATCCATACTTTTTCTCCATCTGGTCTTTTTGCCAATTGAGGTCTAACGTGACCCAACGAACTTTGCCAATCACTTCTTGCCCAATTACGTTCTAAAGATGCTTTTAAACAAAATTCTGTTTATCTGTTGGAAAATGAACAGAGAGAGAGAGAGAGAGAGAAAAGATGGAAAAGTTTGCAGCGTAGTTAAAAGTTAGAAGTGCTGCTGTGCGAATAAATTAGATACAGTTGCGTGCGGCACCGGGTTTGCGATTGATCGAGTTTTCCTGGGCAAATCGAGCTGCCCATCGAGTGTCAAGCAAACTCAGGTAAACATGGCAGAAAGGTTGCGAAACGAAGCAAACAATCTTGACACCTAGCAAGACTAACGGTTTATTGTTGCGCCTTTTTCCTGGTACAGAGCCGCCACAGTTCAAAATACGACCCCATGAGTACTACGTGTCCTCACTGGAGGATGACGTCACCATGTCTTGCGAAGGCATGGGACAACCTAAGCCAAGCATTGTCTGGAAACGGGTAAGTGTTCTTTAGTGCCCTTCTTTGAAGAAGGATTCCTTTTAATTGTTATATTAGACTCATCGATCAGACTGAGTCATTTTTTAAATAGAGGGTTATCCAATGGCATCGTTGCACTGTGCGCTTCACTGCCTGATTTACAATCGGTTTCTTTGTAGGCCATTCCTAGTCACAGTACTCGACAACGCCAAGTGTACCGGGCACTTTTAATTACTTTAAAGTTATTAACGTTATTAGTTTAGAGTCTAATCCAATTTGGTGGATGGCACTGGCTTGCTACTGGGTCAACGGACATACAGTTTACGCTTGCTATGTGTTTGGTGCATCCGCTAATTATTAGTTTGCTAATTTCAAATTAACTATCATCATTATTAGTAGATGGTACCTGTAACAAGTATCATTTAGTTAAGCTTAGTAGACAAACAAGCTACGAAACAGTTGATAGTGTTCAAGTTGACACCAATGCTCGGAAATATGATTTTGATTGTATCTCTCAACTATGTTCTAGGTAGGAAGCGGTAAACTACCAAAAGAGCGGACATTTAGCCGAAACGGAAACATTACAATCACTAATTTGCGCAAAGAAGATTTTGGCTTGTACGAGTGCATATTGAAGAACGAGATTGCTACTCTAGTGGCGCCCACCGCTCTCAGGATAAACGGTAAGCTGGTCGGTGGAGGACATGAGTTTCACCCGAACTAGTGAAAACTAATTTGATTGCAATGGACAACGAGGTCTAGTAGAGGATCGTGATCCATCACGCCACTAGAGCCTACTGTCCACCATCAGTAGAGCGACGAAAGGCAGAGTTAGCTGGCAATATGTCCACCGTGCTTCGTTTCGATAATGATAGCTTAGAATGCATAGGATGGCCTTGCCTGTGACCTCACATTGCCCGTGGTTGGCCACATTACCTCACTGTCTGTGTCTCGGTTGGCAGGCACCACGCCTTATCCCCCGACAAACGTCACCATCAGCACAAGTGCCTACGCGGCCACTCTCATGTGGCAACCCAACTTTGATGGCGGTCTCCGGCAGCACTTCACCATCAGGTAGGTTCATCGGGCTTGTTCTTGTAATAGTCACTAGTCGCCAAGGGTCAATAGTCAGTACGCCTTGTTTGCATCTACAGTTAATCCAATCACACTGGAATTGCATTAGCAAAGACTACAAAGGTCAGCGCATCACCCAAGACCGTAGGGAGTGACAACCTTAGACAGTCACATTGCTGCGCTAATCAGCTAGTCAGTTGATTCGATTTGGTATGGTTGTGCTTGACTGGCGCTAGTCAGTCCATCGTGATGGCTTTGAGCAATTAGAGACACTGCAGGCAGGAAGGACAAGATAAATGAGTACCAATTGCTGCCACTGACCTGGTGGTGTGCCAACTCACTGTACCACAGGGTAGAGCAGCACTGCACAGCGACAATTAGATTAGAATGTGCCCGTCATAAATCAAGTGCCAGATTCTGAATATGGGACGCGTTAGCTACCACTACCAAGTGGTCACTCCGAGCATCTTGTTTTGCTAGTTAGCTGACTTGACACAGTCTTGTTGCCGGCCTCCATCACATCTAAATGGGCAAATCTAATTCTGTCTATTGCTTTATAAAGACAAATTTATTTTGCATTAATAGAGAAGAATCGGTTGACTTGTAGCTGAGTGGGCGCGTGGCGAGGGACAATTAGTGCCGAGAAGCGAGCTGGCAGGGTGGAGCGTGATGCTCTCCCACCTCGCACCGTGCTCACCAACATAACATTCCAATTAGGCACAACAGGCCCAGCATGCTTCGATGCAGATTGTTTTACGTGCTTGCTTCTCGCCGTCTGATCTCCACTCTCATTTAGATTGCATGTAATCATTGGACACATCACCACAGTAAGCTATCACTTTCCCTTCGACACAATCCGATTGTCGGAATTATTTGTACTAGAGATCGGCATTGAATAGCTACCATGCCACCTCCAACAAATCATATAACTTTTAGTAAAATTAAAATTGTATTTCGAATAATATTGAAAAATAAAATGTAAAGCTACCAGACAAATAATGCTACAGTACTCAACTGTAAGCTAGTAGATAGGTAAATGTCAAGAAGATTCATGGCGGTAACGTCGTGACTTGTCAGGTAAAATGGAAAGATGCCACACCGGCCATTTGAATATCGATTAGTGTAGTGGGTGCAAGACTTGCATTCACCGACTACTGAACTAGCCCCTGTTCTAAGAAGTGATGGGTTTTGCGGTACCTCGAATTAGCCATTGACAGTTGCCTATACTCAACTGCCCAATAGACCATGCTTATTTTAATCATTCTGAGTAGATGGACCCAAGTGGCATTTTAAAACTTTCAACGTCAATAAATAATACAACGCCAGTAATAATGTAACGGCTCGAGACTAACAACAGTAAAAACTAATCGAACAAGATTGCATTGAGAGTACTGCTTTGCGCCAGGCCCCGCACATTTTTCACGAGATTCATGCTTCTTGCAGTGCTGAGTAAGAGTACCAGTAATTGTTTGTTATTACTTTTAATACTTGCAATATAATGATAATGTTTCTTTGGATGATGCTTAGACTTTGTGCGGTGGGGACTAGGTTTGGTCACTAGCTCTACTCTGGCCAGTAGTTGTTGGCGAGGGGTCACTCGAGTCAGTAGAATGAGGCCTGCCAATAGACTCACCAACCGGTCGGGTGGTAGTAAGTAATCTCGATACCGGTGGCTTCGGTGTTGGCCTTAGCGAGTGAGCGGCATCAGTGGTGGTGAACGCACCAGGAGGGCGATGCTGAGCGGGCAAGCGGACACATCACAGGGCACGCTACACTCGCTAGAGTTGGAGACACGTAGCGGGCCCGCTTTCTATTGTGTGCCCTCGCTCCGTCTCGACCACTCACTAGCCTGCTTGAGCTCGGCGCCTGTCGGTGTTCATTGGCACGCTAACGAAGATAAATGATAGTCACTCTCGATAAAGTGAGCAACTTTGCCTAAAAATTCTTCATATTGCCTCATCGTAGTGCGCACAGTAGCTCACCCCACGCCGAACCACGCATTTGGCAGCTCAGCACTTTGCTTGTAAGAATGGTATCATCTATTTACGAATATATTTTCTTTCTGAACACGAAGTACATCAATTTTAAGAATAATTCCATCAGAAGCACGAATCATGTCAGCACATCTGCACATGTTGTGCCGGACAGCACGAGCTCTAACCATGCTCAGTCCAGAGACTACTAATTGGCTGGATGCTCTGCCATTGCCACGCAGTTCAACTGATTAATGCCTTTATTTACATATTTGTTTGTCTGACAAGTATTAATGAACAGAGGACAGAAGCGGTTGTAGCTTGACTGACACTGCCGCTTCTCTCCCATTCACTATTTCCATAGACTGTGCCATAGCGGTACTGACTTCTTATCTGCCCTCGCATGCATAGTGGCAAGTTTGGTTGAAACGCTATGTCGACAAAGCCTTTTTTGTGTCTTGTTTTTGGCTACTTTTTATTTGGCTTTTAAACTTTTCGTTCACTTTTTATTGTTTCTTCATCTACACGCTTGAGTTTAAGTTAAAGTTTAATTTTATTCATTTGCGTACTGAACTGTACGTCTGAAAACTTGCAAATTCTCAACGTAGTTATATAATAACCACTCATACTCTTTTTAACATTTAATTTGCAGATATCGATCTGGAAACCAGGACGAATCAAACTGGAAAACAATGCGTGTACAGCCTCCAGAGTCAAAAGCTTTCTCAATCTACAACCTTCAACCAGAGACGGAGTACGAGTTCCAGGTGTTTGCTACCAACGAGCTTGGACTAGGCCAAGGCTCCGAGGTGGTTCGTGCCAGAACTAAGAAAAAATCAGAGGTGGAGCTCTCAAGTAAGCTCAATTTAGCATAATCGCTAACTTTGATACACTTCCCAGTGCCATTTAGGTCATTTGCCAATCTCGCATTACTCATATCGTCAAGTTTACTTTAGTTGTTCGCAAGTTGTAAATTTTATATCTAACTAGAAAGACTAAACTTTAAATTTTGAATCTATTGAGAAATCTTGTTATACATGTAGATGGCCTATCAAGTTTAGTCATCATTTATGCTCAAAGTAGCGTAATGATGTTGCTCTTAATGACCGGGTCGGGTCACATCAGATATTTACACTTTGGAAATTAGATAACAACCAAGTCTAGTGCTCAAATGCCGATGTCTCTTTGTGATTAAAATACTCACCGATCAATGATCAGAGCTAGTTTTTGGAATACGGGTGAAAATTGTCCTAAAACACAGTGAAAGTTAATTAGATTCATCAGTTTGCCGCTAGAGAACAGTTTTTGAAAATTTTCATCCAGACCCCCGTTAATAGCCCTGACAATGACCAGTGGTGTTTTTCTGGAGTACACGCCAATTTTTCCATTGTTTTTTTCATAGACTGTGGCGTTACCTAGCGGTAAGCGGGCGATTGTCTTGCCTTCCACAGTGTTTTGGAAAAATTTGCATGTACCCCAGCAAACACCACTGACAATGACCAGTGGTGTTAACGGGGGTCCGGGTGAAAATTTTCAATTGTTAACTTCCATAGACTGGTGGCCACCTAGCGGCGAAC
>WURS02429636.1:0-15952 GCA_011762765.2 Rhinocypha anisoptera | reverse complement strand
ACAACCATACATGGCATAAAATACAAACATACGACCATACCTTGCCAACCAACCATACACGTTCAAAATATAAAAAATGATACCCTACATTCCATAAAAAACAAATGTCATCAAAACCATACTTAAGAGCGTTTGCTTGAAGTTAACTGTTGGCTGGGGTCCCAAAAATTACAGTCCTCGTCACCTGCCCCCATTGTACCAACTTCCACCCAAGTAAATCTAATCTCCTCTACATATTTTAATCCTTCCTTTTCCCTTAGTGTGACCTTTTCTTCCTTTTTATCGGCTCCTTCTAGCAAAATACCTTGAGCCGGAAGGTGTGAGATCCGGTTAGCACCAGATTAGGACGAGGGTTATCGAAAACAGACTCTGGCCTAGTTTTAATATTTCGGTAATACGTCATTATTTCCGTTTACGTAGGTGCTCAAACAGCTTTTCCTTGAAGGTATCATTTTGAATTAGTCTAATTTCGGGTGGAAGCCCGTTCCAAATGCGTATTGCTTGTGCCAGAAAAGAGTTACTATAAGACGTGGTCCGGTGCTGAGGCATGTATATCAGATCAAGCGTCGCGCGCGGGTCACCCTTTGTTTGATTTCTTCTTAATAAGTAAATTTTTCGTACAGGTATAGGGGTGTTTTAGTAGTTAATGTTTTCCGGGTTAGATTTGCTATGAAATTTGTTCTTCTTGCCTTAGCAGGGAGAAGAATTGCTTTATCATAATGTACCCTTTTACGTAGATGGGATCGGTCAGAGAGGCGTGAACGTAGTTGATGGTAGGTGTGTGAGCAGGTTTGAGTACGTCGTGATCTATCTAAACTTTCAACCAAGGGTTTGCAACCTACCCCAAAATTCTCCGTGGGAATAGGAGTGAGGAAAACGCGGGTCGACGAACTGAAGGCTAATTAAAGTGGAAATTGTACGATTTTGTAAAACTGTCCCTTTCGTTGCAATGAAATTTTGACCTGGCGAAAGAACCATCGATTGCACTTTTCTACGCAGAGCATTAAAGTAAGAAATCAAAATACTCGAGAGCTAGTTTAGTTTTTTAGGCTGTGAACTGGTCTTTCTGTTTCCCATTCATTTTAAACGTGTAATGTTCAAATCTAAAATGGCTGTTATTCTGTGTATCTCTCCCTGAACATTCTACTATTTACTTAATCTTTAAAGACCCATTAGCGCATGTGCCCCTTCCATCCATTTATCCAATTTTCCCGCCTTCTTCAAATTCCCACTAACTTCATATCCTTCCTTTATCATGCCTAACATTTCTTCTAGTACACGTTGCACCCGCCTACAAACTATATTGTAAAAACTTGATATGCGAATATTACAATTGGCAAATCTTTAGCGGTTAAATGAGGCACAAACTTTGAAATTCCACATAAAAATATATTTTCTACACAACCCAGGTTTCGTCGCAATGCAACATCATCAGGTGACCTGAACCAGACCAGTAATACCTGGGTCGTGTAGGGAAAATATATTTTAATGTGGAATTTCAAAGTTTGTGTCTCATTTAATCATGGAGCAGTTCCACGAGTCACGCCGGAAACTATTTCCTAAATCTTTAGCGGTTTTAGAAATTAAGTTGTTTGCCTAGTTTCCAATTATTTACAACCGCATCGATAGCGCTTTGGTTGACTTGACAAGCATATTGTGTGCCTCTCGTTGACACCTCAAATGGACAGAAAAGACATAAGGAGCGAGATTTAGCAGTATGAGAAGAAGAAAAAAACACGATTTTATTCCTTTTTTCAACTTGGGACGTTGTTATATGATGCGTCGTAGTAATCTCCCAAACCTCGACCTATTACAAAATCGAACGCTATCATACGCGAGTTTTTTTTTGTGGGGTGGAAGTTGGAAATGAATCAGTCCGTTTCGATAGTGGGCACGATCCTTGTTTTTTTAATCCTCCAACTGTAATAAATCCGACAATGTCGACAAGGCTCTCCCAAAGCATCTTTCAAAAAGGCCACCAATCGAGTGGACAACGTGGTGAGATGGAAAGTTTTGTTAGTGTATTGCCAATAATATTTGTGCTACGTAAACTAATAAAATACTGTCGTCGGATGAACTAGACACATCTAACCGTCGAGGGTTTATGCACGAGAATGGACAATGGAACGGAGTCATCCGTTTGCCGGTTAAGCTTGATTTGATGCCTAAAAAAACCGTCTAACTCATCTAAACCCATTGTCTCCTGTTGTATTTTCTTTCAAGAAACTATATATGAGACTCTCTGAAGCGGAACTTGATCTATCGGATTAACATGGGAAAACGACTGTAGAAAAAGTTATTGACTTTGCGCAGTGTATCGCATAGAAATCGAGAATTTTTTCCGTGAGTACTGGCGTCACATAAACGCGATTCACTACGTACGTAACATTAAAAATGTTGGTGCCTTATATTTGCCAAGTTAACATTTTAAAAAAAAGTCATATCGCGTATCTATTGTATTGGTAGCGTTAACTTCGCCATGGCAGCAGAAATTAAAGGCGGTGGGCACTCGAGCGCGAGCCATTGAGCAATGTCTGCGCTTGGAAATCTTAGGGATTACTTGGGAGTACGTGACTTAAGTTATAATGCCAGGTTAAGTTTCAGAAATAAAATTTAAATTTTACTAATCATTTCATGACCTATTTCCAATTACTTCCTTTGGGGAAAAATTTCAGCCCGTGTGATCACATGATCACACGGGCTGGTATCATTCTTGATTTTCCGGGATGAGGTGGGATATCCCATCTCATCCCGGCACTTTGTTTATTTAAAAGCCGATGATTGCGAAACCAAAAAATAATATTCCTGTAGGAATAAGGTAATTAGACTCACGAAATCAATCATCCGTGTAGAACTTACATCATCATATCAAAGTAGCGTGTCACTAATGTAGTCTATGTTTTAAGATTTACAGGCATTAAAATTTTAATTAATGTGTTAACACATTGTCAGTCATTTTGTATTTATTTTTATGAGCCGTCTGAAGTGAACAGACATGAACTCTACTACATTGAAAAACGTAAATGCAACAGATTTTAAATTTTTTTTCTCACAAACGCAAAAATTTTGAAAATAGAAATTATTTTTTCCCATAATTTCAAAACGCAAACACCATGTAATTTTCCACTGATGATTGTAAGAAGCTACAACTATTTTCGACGGATTAGCAACATTATCAGATGATTTGGAACTTGGAACCATAAAAAAATTTTCTTGGTCAGTGAAAAAAAAACTTCTCTTTTCTTAAATGACTTTTAGTTTTCAGTCATCGGTTTGGTCTGCTTTCCACATCCAGTGTATTATGTATGATTTTAGTAAATCTGGAGCATGATGTTTACAGGGTCCCCTTGATACTTTTTTTAAGTGGAATGAAGTGTTTTTGGGTTTCCTGCAATACATTATATTATTATTATAGTGGCATGTATATGCACCAGTTTTTTTTAAGAATACCTTCCATTGTCCTCGGTGTATTGTAAACCTCGAAGGCCCCATCAAATTTTATGGTCATCAATACCATCACATGGTTGTAAAACCAAGAATGGTTCATAAATAAGAATTCTCCAAGGGGCTTGAGTTTCTCCTTCCTGCAGCAGGACTACCATTAACCCATATGCCCAATGATAATTCCCTTTTTTCAATCCTTTCTAGCCACTCACAAAAATTATTTATCTCATACTAAAGTCAAAGGTAAAAAGAAACACTGTGTTCCTTTCTCTAATGGGTTATTTTTGAGTAACTAATTAATAGAAAAAATACATTTTCAGAGTAATTTGCCTTGAGGAAAGGGGTTAGTATACCAACACTTTTGCTAGGGTGTGTGATATTGTTTCTTATTTAAAGCAATCGGTGATCCACAAGTGGTAAAGAAAGGAAAATAGACACTGGGATAAGGAGGAGGACTAAGGAAGAGTTTCAACTAACCGTGAGGAATAATTATTTAACAGTATTTATTTTATATGATATTTACTTTTTAGACAACAGATGATGTTCACTAATATTAATTATCATGAAATCTTATATTTTCTACCACTCTTAGTTTTCAGCAATGCCTTCGAGATTGATACAAAATTTGTACACACATTTGTTTCTCAAATATTTTTTCTTAATTGTCTTAATTTTTATATTATTAATTTTTTCTTATTTATTTCAATAGGTGAAGTCATTTGGATCTTTAAAAAGCTGTTTGCCATTATGTAGACAATTTTTCACTTATCATTCTAGTTAATTAGGCTATGTGATTACTGAATTCAATTGATTCAGGCTCAACTTTGTGAAACCACATAATGTTGTAGTTAAATAAAAACTTTATTGGTTTCACAGGGAATCCATTGTAGCAATATTTTGTCAAATAGTTGACATCATCAGGTCAGACATGATTGAAACAAAATATAAGTAATAACTTTTATATATTTTCACAGAAAAAATAAAGACAAAACTGGTTTAGATGATACGTAATCATCATCTGGTCAAACGTCATTATTTGGTTATTGTAAATTCCCTGTAAAACCAATAAAGTTTTTATTCATCAACAATTATGTGAATACAGCTTGTTAACATGTTTACTGGGAATATGAATTACAAATTTTTCTATTTATAATTTGATCTCAAGTAATCAGTTGTTCTAATTGAAAAGTATAATGAAATTTGCAAAAGTGTAAATGAAACTCTTAAATTTTCCATACATAAAAACAAAAAAATGTTAATTTCAAATCTTCTTTGTGTGTTAAATTGTTAAAAATGTGTTGTAATTAATATTTCAAGAAAAATTGGAAATGATTTTTTAATAGGTAGGCAGTCTGTAAATTGAGCAGTTTCTAGGTATTCTGTACAAATGTCTTGTATGAAATTTTGAATATTTCTGATAGTTTTCTTAATATTATTGAATAATCCTCTCACAGTGACTGCAGTTGAATTAATTTTCATGACCTTAAATGCAGTGATTGAATATCTTGATCATGATTAAGGAGTTTTTTTTTCAAATTGAGTAACAGGGAAAAGTCATGACACATTAAAGTGACTATAGGGAGTATGAGAGAAATACACTTTACTTTGAGGCACAAACCTGCTCACAGACAAACCTACCAGTCCTTTCATTAAGGTATGTCCAGTCTTGGAAAACTCACTGTGCACAGATATCACTCATGGGCAATTTTCTGATGTCAATGTGTGGATGGCACTCAATGAAATATTTCTAAAACCAGATGGCACCCAATGCAATTTTCAAAATTTCTCATGGTGATTCTGCTCTCGTGTCTTTTTGGGACTTCTCTCATTGTGCAGGGTGGCTTTTTTATTCAACTACAATTTTTTCCCCCGGTCCTGCAGGCCTCTTCAGGTCGAAGTGATACATATCCGTTATAATTGGTCACAATTTATTTGTATTGATGGTGGACCCAATGAGCCCCAATTGACTGCAGTGGAGTCAGGCCCTCCTCAAGTGCCCCCTCCTATTGCCTGCCTCTTGGAACATTTGAAATACTCTTTTACGCATGGAGGCAAGTGTGTATCCATCCTCTAGATCAAAGCTTTTTGGATTTTTTATCATTTCCACTGCTCCCCATTTTAGTTTGGAAAAATGGTAATTTCTCTCAACAGCAGGGCATCAATTTTTATGGGGAAAAATGGTCGGCAGGGGGAAAAACCACTATTTTCCCAGAATTATAACAGAAGCAGTGGAAATGAAAAAGGTTCCAAAATATTTCATGCTTGACTCAATGTGGGAAAGAGTAATTCAAAACGCACCAAGAGGCAGGCAATGAGGGTATTTGGGGGAGGGTCTGATGCTGCAGGACTCTTTAAGGACAACCAAAAATACAACCAATTATGGAATAGATATCACTTTGACCTGAAGATGCCTCCAGGTATTATCATGTGAAGTTGGCCATGATATTATCTATTAGATGTATAGAAATAAAATTATTTTTATTTGAAAATGCTTAGAAAAATAAACTTTTCAATAAATTGAATCTCAATGTTTACAAAAGAAAAATACGTGGACTTGAAGTGGTCTACTGGAAAAAGGGGTGTAGAGCATTGCATGTAATTATGTGAGTAATGAAAAAGGTACAGAAGTTGCCTACAAGTCAGTAGTTCTTTCAATGTTAGAATTACAGGTTATCTTCAGGAATTAGATGACAGTTTGTATGAAGTCACGTTTGGAAAAACCACCTGGGGCAGGTTAAGAAAATAGGAATGGTACTGATGCATGATTTATAGTAAACAACTCTGGGAGAGAGTAGGTAAAACAGAATTGTTTGTAATGTTAGGATGTGAAACCTTAGAAGACGAGGGAACCCAAACTTGATGGAATCTCTAATGCTAATAAGTTGATTAGTCAGATTATAAATATATAAAGATAGGACTGAAGATAGAGTCATCACCCTACAGCGTGAATGGGTGTCAGACACTACTCATATTCAATTGAATTATTTTATTCTTTGGTCAATGTTTTTAACATTAAAGATGTTGTCAAGTATATAAAAATGGAAACAATGCAGTAAATAAACAAGAAGAAAGCACTCACAATGGACAAGACCCAAAGGTAGTCCAATTTACAAAGAAGTGAACAAGAAAGTTACAAATTAAAAGCATAACTTATTCACATTTACCTCCCAAAATTTGGCTACTGAGTATAAGGCTTTACTATACCCAAGTTTTTATGATAAAGGCTTGGTGAGCTTGCTAAAGGTCACATCAATTTGGCCTTTACTTCTAGTATCATATATGTGAACATCAGAAATGGAAGAATATTTACCCATTTTATCCTTGATATACATAAGAATTTTATGAACTAAAATGCTATATACTGTTGGAATGCCTAGTTTTATGGATAGAGGCAATGGAAAAGAACACAATGTTCACTTTGTGGAGAATAATGAACAGCTCTAATAGCTGTTTTGTAGAATAAAGATCTGCCTCACATTGTGAGCTTTGTTCCAGAGTTTTAGTCCACCAGTTATATGGCAGTGAAATAGAAAATTGTATGAAGTTCTGAGATAATTTGAAGGAATAATAATTATGTAATATTGTTGTAGTAATAATAATACAGTTACCCAGGTTAGGGATTTTTGTCAGTAACAGTCAATGTAGCAACAAAAAATATTGGATAAAAAACAATAGTTTCTATTTTTTTTTTTTCATTTTTCTGTACAAACGGAAATGATTAAATTGAATTTATAGTATATATAATATTTACATATATTTTACATTACATTAGTCTCAAAAAGTAGCATTGAAAGATACAGATTGTAACTATAAGTACTTTTATTAACTGTGCTGTATATTCCTTCTTTAGATCCACTGCCATTAAAAATGTCAAGGAATGGATTATACCAGGAGGAAAATAGACTTGTTATTTCATTTCTTGAATATTACAGGTCATATGTTCGTAGTAACAAAATGTTCATCACAATGGAAATGTGAACAAAATTCAAATAGGCTGTTTTCATGAGGAACACACGGGAGAGAAAATTACACAATCTATACTGCACAAACTTATTGTTCGCTCCAGGAGAGATCATATTCACAAAAGAATGACAACTTATCTTCACAGCCTACATCAGCAAGGAGTGCATCTGGAAGAACACACCCACAAAATTGTGCCCCACCAATGTTGTTAGGTTCAGTAGGGTGCCAAGTATAGAAGCCAGTTGAATCTAACGGTTCACCTGTAAAATGAAAATTAGAATCACTCTTGAGATGTAATATTTCTCTACAATTCTTCGTAAGGCTTTCAGTGAAACTCAGTTAACAGTATTTATATTTGTTTATAATCTCCATATCAATATTCATTTAATTCATCCTGATATTTGAAATCCTACATTAATGAATGAAGATACTACTTTCCTTAATTCTGTTTCAGTTATTTTGTTTTTCTTTACCTTTAATTTTTCAAAAGTAAATGCTACTAAGTTCAAATCCATAAGTTAAACCAAGGGTATTATATATGATTTAAGAGCATATATTTTTTGATTCTTTAATTGTTTTTCCTGTGGAACAAGTGCTATCTTACACTTACCGAAGACAGTTACAAAATCCCTTGACTTATTCCTGTCATAGAAACCAATATATGACCAAGGCCCTCCAGCCTTAGCATGTCGTGCATAAATAGTTTTGATGACTTTGGATTCATTATCTGAATTTATAATCGCTAAATGCCCACCCTCTCTAGTGCAGGTGGATGATGCTTCTTGGAAAGTTAATTTACTTCCATAATGAAATTTGTAATAACCAATGCCAGGAAATAACTCATAGTCCTTTGGCCTAGGTGGAGGTACTGAAATAAAAAATGAACATCAGGTAAGATATCCCTTGAAGATGCTCATGTTTGATTGTTGTGGATGTTTTACATGAAAGTATATTTTATTATAATACGTTATATTGTGTGCATTGGGATGGGTTCAAACAACTATAACACATTATCCAAGGTTTATAATGTACATCTGCAGAATAATATATTATGGCCTATATATTTGATTCATCTTATACTCTTCAATCATCCTATTGGTTCCACCACGTATTTTCTCCACATATCACACTAATTTTCTATCACTGATTCCGTTATCCTAAAACCTCAAGATATTTTTCCGCTAATTGATTCTGTCAAGTTTGAATTTCATCAGCAATTTTTTCTGACACATGTATGTTATTCATCTTTAATATATTTAGGAGGATTAGTCAAAAAGTGACCTAATATGATCATAAAAATATCAAATCACATCATGATCCACTATGGAACTGCAATATTATATTTTCAAGCAGGCAGAATCTTCTCATACAGGTCTTCAGGTTGTAACTCGCCCTGTAATGTCAGCCAACCACAACAAATATGGTGGCACCCTTACAGACATATTGTAAAGAAATCTCCTTGGAGTGATTAGAATTTTTGGTAGTAAAATTGAAAAATCTATAGCTATGCATAGAAGAATTCTGAAACAAAATGGTGAAAGTTTTTATAATAACAAGTGTATTAGTGGTACAGAAAGCTTAAAACTGGTATTACGTGTCTGAAGTAACTTGGATGACCAGCCTCAAACTGTATTTACACTTGACATTGTGGCTGCTGGTCAACAGACATTACAGTGGCTGTGGCGACTTACAGTCCTGCACTGTGGATCCTGTTTGTTTCAACATACAATACCACACTACCATAGCAGATCACAATTTGATTAAAAATTTTTACAATCAATTAAGCTCTCTTTACAAATGATACAATCTATATCTTCCTATACCCACATAGGATAAACCTCCAGTTTATGCTTATTCTGCATCATTATGAAAGTCTATTGATAAAAGAAGTGACATACAATGGCAATATATTAATTAATGGTTTCAATTTATGACAATTTTACAATATAATTTTTTTTTCCACTTCTGAAAGTCTTACAAATGTCTAAAAATTTTGTTTTTATCTATTACTATGTCAGCCATGTTAAAAGATTTTGTTTCATTTTGTTATTTATTAATCAATTAATGAAGTTAATAATGCACATACTCAAGACACTTCTACTTTTAGCATCATGTACATAATACCTAAAGCTTTAGACTCTTATACCTACTCAACTAATATTGTCACCTTCAATCAAAGGCACTTTCACTATTTCTCTCATTCACTGTTGTCCTTTTCTTTCAATTCTACCTAGATTCTTCTCCCTATTGCTTATTAACCCAGATATTTTACATCCTATTAAATTTATTGTATCTTTATACAGATGATTCAGAAATAAGATTTCCAAATCATCCTTCCTTAAGCTGCACAATCAAATTTCTAATAATTCTTTAGGTAATTTTTTCATAAAAACCTTCCTCTCCAAACCATTTTTCTTTGTTAATGCGGTGGGTCATGTTCCTGCTACTTTGTTTAAAAGTAAAATCAATACCAAGTATTTAGCTCTTTCACAAGTTCTGCTTCAAGTATTTAGAATTCCATATTTGGTTATCTGTATGCACCCATAATATAACCATAGCGTAAAGCACATTTTAATAAACTTTGTGGAGCCACTTTTAACAAAAATATATGATCTTTTATACTAACTCCATTCCTGTTTAACCATCTCCTATCAATTTATTGGTGCATTTGAGTCAAATTACTTATATTTTGAAGATTTATTTCTCAGTAATGGTATTTTCAAATGATAGTCAAAGAAATATTTAAAATAAGATTTGGTGCTTTCCCGGCGAATGACCAAAGTGTAGTCTTCGCGGGCCGCAATGGAGCCCTTGACACGGTGGAGAACACAGGAAGACTTTACTTTCTCAAAAAAATATTTGCTTGTCTATGACTTACCTATTAGAGCTCCTTTAATGTGAAAAGAATAGACTCCTCCAAATTGATTGGTGCTCTGCTTCAGATCCATTTTCCAGTTTTCTTTAGGCTGGAGAGATTTTTCATTCAGCTGAAAGTTTGTAATGAAGTGGCCTGTTTGGTTCTGGTAGCCCTTCAGTGATAACTCAATTGTTTTATTTTCTTTGAGCAGTCCACTTGGTTCCAGGCACATTGTCTTGGCAAGTGGGCTGTTCTGTAAAAGAGAAAATATCCAAAATGCTAATAATTTATGGTATGCTGCAACCATTTTGGAATTCCAGAAGCTACAGATATTCCCAGTTCAAAATTTTCTCTGAAACTGAAATTATCTTTACAATGTGTCCTCCTTTATATACATCATCATTTATATTTTTTATTAAATCTTCTCATTGAGATGTAACTATTTTTTACTGAGACAAATGAGAGGTCACTGTCCTGCCTCATTTTTTAATGGGCATTTATCTTCCCTCAAAACTGTCAATTTTTAAAAAGATAATTGAGAGGAAGATTGATGTGCATTTTTCTTGTACCCCAAGAAAAATATGCTGTTCCAAGACTGCATTCATCACTGAATCATTCCCTACTCATTATAATGTCCTAATTGAGGTTACATGCTGTTCTCTTTTATTGTCCACTCCTCATCAGGATTTGGTATTCTTCTTAAATACATTTATTGCGTGTGCATGTGGTTAGGATTTTGGTGTTGTGATGCAATGAGAAAAATGCCTAAATAAAAATTTCTAACTTGAAAAATTAATCCAAATTTCAAGAGGCATTGATATTGTGGAGAAGAATATATTGTTTTATTTAATCTTACTGAGATTGTGGTAGTGCAGTGGGTAGAGTGGTTGGCTTCTGAATGGGGGACTCAGGTCCAATGGCCTGTGACACCTCTGGACTACTCTAGCTGTAACAAAAGCTGAGTGATTTTCTGGGCATCAGATCTTCCGGGGCTCAGGGAAATGAGCTGGGCCCCCTACCTTAATGTGTGAATTTTTACATGAGGTTGGGCTTAGCACTATGTCATGTCTATACTCACCCACCAAACAAACATTAGGGTTGAACACTGTGGTTATATGGTATTCATTTTTTTCAATGATGATTATGAAGGGTAATCTACTGGTTAAGATAGGTTTTTGATGAAAGCAGAATGAGAACTATTGAATCTCACCTTAACATAAATCCATTTTAAATTCTGTATACTTCCCATGAACAGAGTAAATTTATTCTATTCTGCTTCCAAAATCAGCTTTCATTTTATCTATAAAATACCCATTCTCTCCCTCCATTAGTCTTCCATGCCTTTATAATATATCATATTAGTTTACCTCTTATTGTTAATATACTGTCATTCTCTTTCAATGGCTCTGGAGAGTTTGTTGAATTTGTTGAGTCTTTATGCATTTTTGTATTCCCTTATAAACTGGGAATGTCCATTGGGTAGCAAAGACCTCTTTTCAATTTCAAAAATTTGCATTAATATTCATTACATATGCTTAGCTCTAAGATCACTGTAGATCTCTTTTTTTCACAATTGTGTATCTTGACAATCTCAAGTTTTCTTTATGCTTTAATTTTACATAAAGAAAAATCTGTACAACCTTCCAGCACATGCTGATGTTCACACTCATGATACACAGCATATACATTCTCTCAATATACTTTGATGTAGATTTAAAATTCAAGTCATTGGATAATCTGCAAGTACATTATACCTTAAGTCAAATGATTATTAATTACATAACTGAGGGGAGAAGAATCGGCATGGGTTAGCTTAGTTGTGAGTGAAAAAGTTAGAAATTAGGGTAATCAACATTGAAAAAGTTTGTTATAGAGAAATAATGGTAGGAGCAAAAGCTGATCCAACTAACTTAGTTCTAGAGTCGAGAGGTGAGCTATTGGGTATGAAATTAGATTGAGTGAATAAACCTGTAGCAAATATAAGGGGTGAAATAGAGAATCTTTGCCAGGAGTCAAACTGGTACATACAATAACATAAGCCTCCTTTAGATAATATGAGGGGTTATCTAGAGACTCCAATGTCGATATTTTGGTCAACGGGTGACCATCAATGGAAATAAAGTGTTTTGAGTACCTTGACAAAGGATAGTACAGTGAAATAATATTGCACTGATGGGGGACTGAACTGCTGTTATGGGTGAAGGAATAGAAGGAAAATAGGTGAATATGGTTTGGAAATGACCACAAGATGAAATTAGTGGTTATGAAGAAGGGCAGGGTGTGTTAAGATGGAGAGATGATGGAGATTACTAGAGTGATAGCTATTCCCCCACCATAGAATATCTCAAGAGTTTAGCAAAAGGAGGAAGGAAGAAGCTTTGTGAGCTAATTTGAGGAATTTATGATCAAGGAATTTGACCAGAAGAATGTTAGAATTATATGACAATTAGTTTGATCTTGCATGTGATAAAGGTAGTCCTAAGAATCACATATAAAAGACTGGAGAGAAGGGTACATGAAAACCTAGATGAAGATCAGTTCGGCTACAGGAGAAATAGAGGGACTTGCAATGTGGTAGCAGTAATTAGGAAATTTTTGAGCAGAATATAGAGCATAATTGGGATATTATCTCTTACTTTGTAGACTTTGAGAAAAAGTTTGATGAAGTAGAGTGGCTGAAATGTATGGAAGTTTAGTAAAAAAAAGTAGGAGTAGATTTGGAAGAATAGGCATCTTTTACCATTACCTGTGATTTTAACTTGTACTCAGAGGAGATGGAAAAGAGGCATGGGAGGTATTGGACTCAGGAATAAAAGTGGGTGGGGAACAGTTCTGCAAAGGGCTGACTCAGTCGGGCTGGGCATTTAAATGCTTTGAGCAGCAGGCAGTCCAGTTAGGTCTGACTGCCTTCGCACCAAGTCCGATTTCAGCCTGGTTATGGAGGCAGTCGGGCCTATGCAGACCTAGCTGTGCAGTAGGGTAGCTATGACAGTATGAGAACTTATGGAGATTCGTTGCTCATGGAAATTGCCATAAGGAAGCTAATGCAATGTAGCCCTAAACTGCAGGAAATTAAACTTTATCAACCAGACATTTAAAAACTTTCAAGTAGAAGCTAAGAGTAAATAGAATGGAGCAATTTATTTTCCAATATTATTTCAAACAAAAGGATTTAAAAATATTTTCTTGTATTTCTGCAGAAAAGCCAATATTTTGATTTTATGTTTATCACATTGTTGTCGAAAAACCATAATACATATAGTCTCAAAAATTAAAAGTAATAATCATTGCATGTTTTATCTTGTAATGACACATTTAAGTACATGCAATAGTTAGTTTTAATATTTATGTAATTAATATAACTTCAAAACCAGAAATTTAAAAAATGTTCAAGGATCAAAGTAGTTGCCTAGAAAATTGTGTTTCTTGTTCAATAGACCTATACATAGTTTAGAAAATTTAGGGTATACTATTAAGTAATTTTTGTTGCAAGAATCAATACCACCTTATCTCCAATACAAAGTGAGTTATGAATTACTTAATATTGTCGATTTTTCTCCCACATGGAACACCAAGCCATGAGTCTGAAAGCATTAAAAGAGGTTTAAGAGTTAGGTAAATCTGGTGTAGTGGAATATCGTGTTTCTATGAGGTAAGGGTGTTGCATGATATAATATACCCATGATTACAAAAATGTACATTATTGCAATTTTATTTTTTGCATTTAAGACTCGGGGATGCTTGTGTACCTTGGTAGATTTGACATCTGGTACATGGAGATTGGTTGGCATTTGATAAATTGTCTCCACTAGGATGTGTACGTACGAGACTTTTTTCTCTCACAGTAGTGTAGTGAACAAAGGGCAGTCCTACCTCCCTACTACCTGACCATTCGTAAGATCCGGTTGAGTCCACCCTTTGCAAAACTTTGGAGGGAAACTCATCAAATTAGATTCATGGATGACCAAGCTCCACTCCAAGCTAGTCATTCAACCAATGAATTACAGACATTGTTGAGTGTTTTACAAGACCAGTGTGTGTGAGGTTTTTGCTTATGAGCAATTAATGACCTTCTGGTTGCTGTGAAATCAGTTTGGATGAGTTGAGATGATGAAATCATCTACAAGAGATTTACACTTAGATATATAATGAAACTTCGAATTTTTTCTTGACCCGCCTGACATCCAGGGACCACCAAAGAATATATTTAGGCTGTCAGTGGAATAGTCTCTATTCAAGTCATATCTAACCTAAAACAAGGTTTTGTGAGAGAAAAATGTTTGTCTAGTTTCTAACCTCTCAGTGCATGTGAGGTAAAGGGAGACCATCTAGGTTAAATGCTAGACTTATTTTCTCTTCACTTATGTACTTCAATATCAGAACTTGGTGAGTGAATGTATCATCAGTTTCAGTATCCAAAGATCATATTAGTGCATTCTCAGTCAACTAAGGAGGCTACTGATCATGAATATATATTTGTGGGGTGCAAATGACTCTGGACTCATATATCAAATTAAAAGAATCGTTTCATGAGATAACATTACTATGTGTAGCCCTCTTTCTTGCTAAATGCAGTCATATTGCAAAATGATACTGTGGGTGATTAACCATTTAAATGGAATTCCACGGCAACAATAAGATATTACTCTGATTACAATCAATTCCTGCCATCATTGTCTATTCAATTCCTGTTTGTATTAAAATTATTAGGCAAAATTTCTCATCTTGATTGTGACTTTCACATACTTCTTATTTATTTGTAGGGATTTATTGCCAATCTTTCAACCATCACCTATTATTGTGAGTTTTCTGGAAGCTGATCGTGTTTCAGACATTACCACCATTATAATTCCTGCAGTTTATCCAGAGCAACAGGGGGAGGAGGGTACTCGTTAATTGCTGGCATAGGTAAGGACAATTTATTTCATTATTGTGGGTACACAAAGAGAGCACATAATTGCTCTAAGCTGGACCCAATTACAAAGCATCCTTATATTAACTTCATGCAGTGAAGTGGACTGAGGCATTTTAAAAAATTATTTTAACACTTGGAGTCCTGAACATAAAATTAGGGATTGTACCAGGAAAACACGATTTTTATTACATTTTAGGTTATTCCCTATAGGGTCATTCCATGTCAATTGGTCTGGTGGTCCCCCTCAACCATCGCCGGCAATGTCATAGAAATTATGACTGTAAAAAATGATGCACAGGTAATACGAGTAAGTATGCATCCATGAGGTACTGCCCATTCATTTTTTTTACCCGAAAGACAAGATGATTGTTGGATTCAAGCACAACATCTTATTAGCATGCTTCCAGATCTCCTGTTATATCGTCAGATTATCAGTATAAGTTCCCAGAAGTGACAACGATAGTGGCTCAGAAATTGAATAATAAATAAACAATCATTGGAATCTGGTAGTTCACATAAACCAGATATAGACTTTGACTTGGAAACCATATATGATACTCACTTTCAGTGTAGGAACCTAGGATAAGCTGCCCAAACTTTATTCATTGTTAAAACTTTTACAATATGTCCACAAATAAAATACAAAACAATCACAACCAGGGTTTTGACATTAGTAATGTCATCATCAGGTGTGGGAAGCCCGTAATGCATGCCTTTTACCTCATGCTGGGAAAAGAGGGGGTGGTGTTTGGAAAGGGAAGTGGGCAGTTGGT
>WURS02429625.1:0-15954 GCA_011762765.2 Rhinocypha anisoptera | reverse complement strand
CTTTCCCTTCCTAATGATAATAACACATTCTGAATGTCATGTCAAGGATTCAAGATCAATGTAAAAATATTATTTCATTTAGAATAATAACATAATTTTGTGATATACTAATGCTTTTCATGCAAATGACGTTTAATATATATATATAAAGAATTTTTTCCCCTTGCTTTTGTTAGTTTACCAACATACATGTAGGTTGGGAAATGAATCTTCCTTACTCCTATCTTCAATTCCAAACATATAATGGTGTCTAGAGCTGCCTTTCTCTGAAGGAAGCTTCAAGAATATTACATGACATGTCCTTTTTTGAAGGGCTTAAGTGAAAATGCTGTTTTCACTTTCTTCTTTGAAATTTCATTTAAAAAAAAAAAAACAAAAACTGTTGCTGGTTTAGCACGGAGCCTTATCACATTCTTTTTTTTTCAAAATGTACAGACAGAGAGTTCAACCTTCCTTGCAAACAATTTTTGACATTTTATTTTCTACCTAACAACAATTGACCCTCAAAAAACAAATAATGAGAAACCAAGTGGCTAAAATTCACTGAGGAGGCCGTCACTTGGTGGAACTCCTAAATGACACAAAATATTTAAGCTTTTGCTTTGTTTTATTTCCATAGAATATAACAAACGTGACCAGTTTTGAACGAAAATTGTTCGAAACTGGTCGTGTTTATTATATTCTGTGGAAATAAAACAAAGCGAAACCTTAAATATTTTGTGTCATTATGGATAAGGCTTAATGTTATCCAATGTATAGAAATATCACTTAATACAGTATTTATTTATTTTTCAATTACCGACATACAGCACTAAGTGGCCTATTACAGTGGACAGTATAATATTTTTAATAACAATGATGAAGCAAACACATCCATGCTCTAGGTGGAGATTGAAAAATCCACCTAGTTTGGATTCGAAACTGTGACCTCCAGGTTGGCAGATGATGACATTACCCTGCTGTCACCTAGGCCGGCCAATAAGCATACAGGCAAATTAGGCGATGAGAGGATATGCTTGACACAACTTTATTTGGTCCTTTCTTTATCTTTGAGCTGAAGAGAGGTAGGCATATGTGGTGACTGTGATACTCTCTCTATGTAGGGGGATGAGTTTATTGGGATTATGTTTTTACATCATATTAACAAATATGCATGTTTAAATTATTGGTATTAAATGTGCTTCATTGTCTGATAAGCTTCCAAGTAGAGGAGAAAAAGAATAGAAAAGAATTGATTCTCCAGATACTATAAACCATTCTGGTTACTCCTCCCCCAGATGATGCGAGCTGATATATGAACAGGGAGCCTTAATGAAGAATGATATTTTTACAACAAAAGTGGTCAGTAACATTTTAGATGAAATAATATCTTAAGATTATTAAATCGATTTTACTTTACTCATTTACAGTCAAATCCTTTAAGTTGATTTGTGGTCCAAATTTCTTTATTTCCTATTAATATTTAAAATATTAAATGTCTATAACACCAAAAAAGAATCAAAGGATTAAATCAAAAAAGAATCACAAGAGATTGAAGTACCATCAACTACTCAAATATTCTAATTTTAAGATAATACGAATTTACTTTCTGATTTTTAACGGAGTAATAATTAGCACTAGCATATTACAATATGATGGCCACCGTGCTACTTCAAAGCATCCAAAACATTTAGACAAAGTGTAAGGAAACAACTTACAACTTCAACAATAAAAACACTGAATTGCAGGAGTGAGCTGAGAAGACAAGAGTCGTTGGATTGTTGGGGCAGATCACCTTCCACATCGACAGCCCAGTGGGAGCTGAAAAGTAGCACATTAGACCCCAACATGTGATCCAAGAGAGCTCATACAAGTTGTTGACTATTGTAAGACAAAAGTTTATGGATTGATTTAATCTTAATGTAATAAAAATACTCTTCCATTCAGTACATATTGAGAACAACAAGTCATCAATTCAAAAACCAAAAGAATGAATTAAGAGCAAATAATTTTTCTGTTTTCTTTCAGAAGCAGTGAATTTAAACATGGACAGCATACTGAAAGAATTATTTTTATAAATTACATCCCTTCTACCTAAGGCTTTAAGGAATCTTGTGATTAGGTATAGAGAAACTGAGAGTAGTCCAATGCTCGTTCACATATTGGTTTATTGACTGATCTAAATGTAATTCCATACCTGCCTCAGTTTAATTAATCCATCATCCCCTTCCACCTTCAGACACAAACTTGAATATAACACAGAAGGAAAGAAACACTTAAGAGTATTTCTCTGTTTTATACACATATATTTCACGAAAAATACTAATCTTAATTGTATGAGCTTCCAAATATATACTTTCCACATTATGTTAAAATATAGCTCATCACTTAAATTATGACATTCATGTCATTTGGGTAAGACTGAAAACTAGCATAGTTCTTATAATTGAAAAAGTCTCTTAATTATTTAAAGATTATTTTTTTTACCTACTGTTCTTTCTAATGGGCTTGTTTTTTGTGCTAACTTGTTTCTAGTATGATATTTATATCATACAGCTAACATCCAATTTGGTTTCCATTTATGGGGGTTCTATTCTTGCTGCTATTTGACTTTTTCCTTTATGAAAACAATTATTTGTCCAGGCTAATACTTTTATTAAACATCAACAAGAGTATCTTTTATATCATATCTAAATTTTCTTGAGGTACCATGACAAGTATCTTTGAAAAATCTAACATTCCTACTAATTATATTGCTTTCACCAAACTGGTAGGGCTCTATTTTAAAAATAATGTGAGGGTGAATACAAAAGTAAATGTAATATGCAATCATACATTTTTTCAATCAAATCAAAACCCACCATGGTCCTGAGGTATGTATTAGATGTTCAGTCATCTAGAATCATGCCATACAGAGTTATCACATGCACTGTGACAACAAATGGCAAAAAACAAATATTGTGGTACACTTAGAGACATACTACAAAGAAGACAAATGTGAATTGATAATATTTTTTAAGTATCAAAGGTCAAAAACCTATTATTATCATTTGCATAAAAGAATTCTGAAAGAAAACTGCAATGCTTTATTGTCCATAATGGCAATTTGTAAGAGTGAAAAAGAAAATTCCAATGAGATGTAACAAGTATGACTGTTGCTGGTCACAAATAAGCTTCTTTTGTTTGCTTGAATATATAAATGTATGAACTAGGTCCATTATGGATCATAATGTGGTTTTATGTGGCTCAATAAGAAATACTTTTTGACTCACCCTCATATGTATTATGTAACAATATAAAATAATAACAAACTGAAATGTGCATGTAATATATTTTATTAAGGTAATCATAATGAATCAAAGATGTTGCTCAACTGCTCCACTGTCAACATTAATATGTATGTACCAAGAAAAATATCTCAACATCTTTGATGTACCAACAAAAATAACTCAACCTCTTTGATGGATAATCTCAATAATTTAATAGAAAAAATATCTTTTGCGAATAATAACTATGAAAATAAAATATATTCATACTGTTCCTCCTTGTAATTAGGGAAGACATTTATTTCTACTTTTAAGCCATAAAATACTTATTTTATTTATAAAATGGAAATGAGTGTCTCCTTGTACTATTTATTATCATGTACCTGATTCAATCTAGCTATGCAAAACTTGTTTTTGAGAATATAAAGCATTTTTTTAATATTTGGCTAGATTTGTAAAAATATCATTCTGAATATATAATAATTTAAACAAAATCCCTCAAATCATCAACAAATTCCAATGATTAACAAAGAACTGAATGCTTTTCACAGACATTTCACTCATTCTTTTTCCAAAGACAAACCTTGTTGCTGCAGCCGCAATCTGCAGTTACCCATCTCCCAGTCAAAACATTCACAGATCTACTCCAATCTTTCATAAAAATATCTAATGCTCAACAAACTTAATTTGGTAAGCATTTGCTGAATTTGGGAAAAAAATGCAAGGCAAATATGCAGGTCATTAACATAGGAGATTAACACTATAAATATGAATATAAAACTATATCTTAGTCTATATTTCCAGTTATAAACTATTAAATACTTACCAAAACGACTTTTCAAGGCAGTCAAAGACTAATTTAATCACTTCCTGGAGTCTTCTATAGAAAGAGAGTCAACATTTGCAATTTGGTGAAATAATGCTACAACTAAGTGAGAAACATGCTTAGTTACACTTCTGCAATGTTTTTCAGGATATGTAGCAAGGAATTCAATAAGCATGGTTTGATTTTAGCTCTAATTAATCAAGATCAAATTATATTGTCTTTTTTGAGTCTGTTATACAATATAACAGTATTATTTCAGTCAGTGAACTGATATTAATATTCATCTATAGATTAAAACCTTTATGATAACCTATTTTCTAGATAATTATTTTAATTGTAACTCAGATAATTCAGATATACTGAATATTTTTAGAAGTAGCTTTATATTCTATTGCTTGGATATATTTGTGCAAATGATTATGTAAAGAGAGAAGTAGCAAAAAATATTATGCCAAAGTAGTGGTAATTGTTTTCAAAATTAGTTTTTGATACAAAGCAGATTTAATAGTACAACAAAAAGGACATGCCATTAAACAGTATTTATTTATAAAATGTGATTTTTACATAGGTGTAATCATTAGCATTGATAGACTTGGTTTCACCCTTAAGCAAGTTCAGTAGGCAGATGAAAGAATTCCTGGTTGCCTATCTTTGAAGCATTGTTAGCTATCTAATTTCAGAAACTTCTTAAGCATATGAGTCAAATAAATCATTATATTAACTGCATATTAATTGTTCTCAAAGTTTTTATATATCGTATTTACTCATGAATGGTGTGACTCCATGGTATATAGTTCAACACCGCCTGGCTCACAGAAAAAAAGTTGATTTTTTTTACCTCTCTTCATGTATACATTTCACCCTAGTTTTCTATGCTCCGGAAACCTACATTTTCATCATGGTAATATTTTTCATTTGACATTTCAAAGTCAAAATAAATGTGCATTTAATGATTTTTATTTTCCACTGCATACCACCAGAGAGTAATACTTCACAAAACTTCTAATATTGTTTATTTTTATCTAGTGCTCCATCCTAAACATAAAAATGTTTTTGTTACACTTTTTACCTGAGTGATGTGAAATATGAATGGTTGTACAGTTTTTTTGTGCAAGAGTAAAGCTTATTGTACATAAATTAATGGCTTTGTAAGTATCACAAAATGATCTTAAAAGCCTTGATTGGTAATAACATGACAGGGAATGAAATCATTTTCTTTCTTGAGCTATGATCCTTTGCAGTTTAAATATTTCAATCTACATCTCTCAGAGGGTTATTAATCAAGAAGACTAAACTTTAACAGAGTTTTTCATTCTTCTTCTAAATATTGAAGTTCCATTAACTACTGCCAAATATCAAAAGTATCAATGTTCTGATTTGCTGTGACTATCAAGAGTTAGATGTGAGAAAGACGTGAATAGAAATAATAGTAGTAGTATTTTTGTTTTTAGGGTGTGCTTCAAATGGTATGGTCATTCCACACCTTCTCAAACCATAGGAAAAACCCTATTGGACAAACACAACACCCATGCCCTGAGCAGGACTCGAACCCACGACCTTTGGGTTAGCCAGCGAGCTCGCTACCCACCAGACTTAACCCAGCCAGCTGAATAGAAATAAAGGTGACAATAGAAGAATATCAGATGGCTTGATGAAAATGAAACAGTAATAGGACTACAAAACCATCTCCATATTGATGACAACTTATTACTTGTATAAATTACATATTTCCGTAGATTAATCTCACTTTTCTAACCAGCTTACTATATTTAAGGTATTGCAAATTTTGGAGTTATGATTTTAAACCGAAAGAATATTACTCATGAACAGTTCAACCCCTGAGTTTTTGCTCAAAATGTTAGTCCCAAAAATTCAAACTATAAATGAGTACATATGGTATCTTAGTATTTTCAGTATCTAGTGGCTTTACATTTTTCATCAACGTTAATATGATTTGTAAAATTATAAGGAAAATTTGCTGCCCTAAAGGAGATTCTCCCTCTAAGCACACACATGACTTGCTTAATGTCTGACAACACCATTGATTGCATTTGCTTGTGAGGCACGCAAGCACTGGCAACACTAATGTGTGTTTTTAATGCATTGTTGGCTGTGATATATGAATTTGAACTACTGTTACCCAAGCAATGAATTCATTGTAACACATTCACTTCTTTAGCAAATTAGTGATGTATACTCAAGTTTTTTTTTTAATTCAAGCATGCAGAAGCACATACTGTGCAAAATATATTGCTATGTATTAACATTGTCATGGATAATTTAGTACCTTTTAACTTGGTAGAAAGGCCGCCATTTAATATGTGCAATTGATTAATGGTCATGTTTAATATAATTATTTCAAGTTTAGAGATTATGTAAAACTTACTCTGACCAAATGGACTGCATTTTAAAGCCATTTATGCAAATTTATGCATTCATGTTAACCAAACTAAAACTTTTCATGACTATATAAGAGCTTGGTCATTTATAATTTTAAATTTCATAAAATATAAATATTTAGTGAAACACTTTATTTTAAAAATTAACATCTTTGATTTAGGTGAATCTCCATAAAGTTCTCAGAGTCAATAATTTCTACTGCAAACTTATTAATATTTAACAGCTTGTACCAATTTTTAATTGATTCATTTTTAGCATAGAATGACTTAATGGGACATTTATTTGAATTATCTGAGTGGAATGTCAAAATATTTAATGTTGATTCTCATCTTCTCCAGTATTTAAAGAAAACTGTCATAACAAGACAGGAGGTTTTTATAGCAATATTTTTAATAAAAAATGAATTTACAACAAGAGAGTCCTATCACATGAAGATCATTAAAAATTTTGCATAAAAGCTATTTTCATCACTAACAATTACTACAAGGATATTCCACTAATTTCAAATTACTATGTAGAAACTAACCTTTCCCAGAGTGGTCTCAGCTGCTCCTAAAAAATCATGCTTACTCAGAGGTCCACCTTCTTCCCCTGAGTCCACGTCATACAATTCAAATCGTAAAAATTGTTGTTCTTCAAAATGATACTGCATCCTTAAGTGATTGGAGAAATCAGGATTCAAAGTATCTTGTAAAGTCTCAGTTGTGTGCACAATCCTCCAGTCTTGTTCGCCAGTCGCTCGTTCATACACAACGCACATGGGGTCAGAGAGGGAAAAGACATCGCGATCCAGCAGGTTTCTGAAATTATAAAAATCAGAAAAGCGTCAGACGAGCCTAAAAAATAAATTACAATCTAACCTAAACAAGAACAGGAATGAAATTTATTATTATGGAGCATAGCTGTTGAAGTATTTGTCATTATCTTGTCAGGTTGTAAATAATACCATGAGTTGTATATATATATATATATATAATAATACCTCATGCTACTATATTGTGACCTCCTAATGCAAACAAAAAGGATGACTCTAATAATTAAATAAAACATATTCTTTAAAGAGTCATATATATATGCTACACTCAATTATCTCACATACGTGAAAAATGCCTAGGCTTTTTTTGATGACTCTGTGTATTGGAATTTCAGGTACAACCTGATATCTATGTGTTGAAGCCAATTTATTTAAACTATTCCCTACACCATTAATTGCTTAAAACTTTTTTGGCTTCTGATGGTTTTTTGGTGTAGCCATATCATGAATAGTTGCCTCCAATTTGTTTCTCCTTTGCCAGAGACTTTGTCTGAAATTGAATGTGGGTATTCTGGATTTTTCTTCATTTATATACTGTTGGAGGGGGTAGGTTGCTGGGATAGGGTGGGGTGTCTGGTGTTTTCACAGACACTCTTGTGGAAATTACTACAAGCCACATGTCCTTGATCTCGGTTGTGAATTCTTCTACCATGTTCTCTTGATTTCTATTTCTTCACATATTAACCTCAATGAAAAGTATTTTTTTCTGGCAATTTCTTAGAGAAGTAAGTAATTGTAAAATTTAGCAATTGCCAGAGTAAAACACACTTTCTAACTAATATAAATTAAAAGTAAATGATTGAACCAAAATACACAAAAAGTCTAAAAGTTGAATAAGAGCTAATGAATGAATCCATCAATCTTCTAGTTGTAGTTAATAATTGACACAATCGACTTATTTATTTATTATACATTTAGTTATTATATAGCTACAATAAGATACATGAAAGAATTTAAAGCATCAATACTTACCGACATGAAAATGTTAGCTCCACCTCAGAAGCAAGGACGGAACGTGGAGCTGTAGCCTCTGCCATTATGGTTGTTTATCGTATTAACAAAATCCAATATCAATTAAAATCTTCATCTAGTAGCATCTTAACAGATATCTGTAAATAATTAACACAAAAACCTAATCCTTGCTATCATGCTATTTAAATGATTACAAAGGAATGAAGATAATTATTTCAGAATTCTCCAAAATACAATACATTAAAAATAAATTATCTACGTAATTTACTCTTCCATGAGCACTGATATAAAAATGAAATTGAACTTAATATAAAAAAACTGCTGTACAACTTTGCAATCACTAACTAACCACAGGGTGCATACCCCAAACTCGATTGATTACTGAAATTTTTATTATTGTAATATTTCACTACAAAAAATAAATTTCATTAAAATTACGATCAACTTAATTATTCTGAATTACTATTTAAGTCTTTAACCATACTACTTTTAACTTATGGTTGATTAGCAGATGTCTCTTAATTCAGAATCATATTGCATCAAATGAACGAATCATTTTTCGCATCAAGAACTGGTGTACATTTTTATATTCCCTGTTTTTTATATATACACTGATCAGCTTTATATTATAAAAACCATTTTAAAACTGACCCTCTGTCACAAATGAATGATTATTGTGTTCATCACTTTGTTGCTCTTAGCAGCTTATCTAATTTATGTGAGGCTTTAATAGATCAGCCCTTGAGTTATAGGACAGCTGTGCATTCCATACAATAACTGTTCTCCCCTCACTAGGAGGAATGTAGAAATAATGACTCATGTCCAATAATCTGAGTATGTTCAGTAAAATATACATGTGAATCTAAACCATGCATTTTGTCAATGCATGGTTTGTGGCACTTGTGAGTTGAACCAAACTTCAAAAACGAAATAGTAAATATGCAATTTCTATAATAAGAAACAGGAAACTATTTTTCCATATAAATTTGCCATTTAGTGTAAAATCAATATAAATGCTATAATTATAAGCACGTGGAATTCCGATGCACATGAAAGATAAGAAAAATTTATCTAGGTTAAGATGGAGATATGACAGGGACATGTGAATTTAAATGCCCAATAGATGTCAGCTGATGCTAATTTAAACTTCTGTACAAGCAATGAGTCAATCACCTCATTGCTTTAGTGCGCATCCATTTATAACTGGAAACAACAAGAAGATTTATACCGATTCGACTTTACCTTGACATTAATTAGGCCATGAGTAATGGAAGTTGGAAGATTATTTGTGAGCTGAATGGCTGTATATTAACAATGAAAATCAAAAAATGTTTAAATTGAACTAAGATAAATGACGAAAAATATATACTGTATAATTTTTATTTCTGTGCCATTGTTCAAAACTGATAATAAGCACGATTAGATCAAACAAAAATACTGATTTTCTGCCAAAACAAGAAATATCTCAATTTAATAGTTAGAATCACGAGTTGGTCAATTTACATAATTAAATTATTACTTCAATAAAATATAGCACAATTATATTTACCTATAAAAATAATGCTGAACTAATGAATGTCATTCAGCACTATGATTCGAACCAGAGTATTTATACACATTGTGAATGTGAATTAGTTTAATTGTACTTACTCATAAATCTAAAAGCGACTAGTATGTTCGATCTTCAGGACAATTAATTTTGAACCTATCCGGTTTATGTACCGAAGTAATGTTATTTTAACATAAAGTGCCCTAAATATTACTTAGAACGTTAATTACGACGTGAATGACATGCATATTTTAACTTGGGGCGATATTTAAAAAAAAATGTAAATGAGTAATAAAGGAGTGAAGCAACAAATGAGCCCTTCTCCGCAGGAGCAGTTAAGAATGCTAACACTAATCTAAAAGGCCCACAAATATGATTTATCATTCTAATATACTTACATATTAATTTTTCTCGTTTGATTATCAGAGCTTGCCTTCTACTCACTACACTTACGAAGTCATGCTAAACCGCAGTTGTCACCAGCGAATTACGAACAGTTTTTAAACGTTCAGGAACGCGGATTTCGCTCTGCGTTAGTCCTTTTTTACTTTTCGATTTCTCCGTATTAAGAAAAATCAATACTGTATTTTTTAAAGTTGCTATTTCTTCTATTGTACCCAATTTTGTAGCTTACAATTGTAGCTTAAAATAATTTATCATAGACGAAACAACCATAATATAGATTACCATGACTTAAAACAGAGTAAAACCTTACGAAGTGACGAGGAGCAGAAAAAAGCGCCATATTCAAATTTTGAATATGGTCAATACATTATGTTTCATACACGTCTACGCCCGATAAATATAATGTCACGATTTTATTCATGGTATTTATATAATAACCCCATAGTATAAAATTTTATAATAATCATTTAATTTCATTTCATATCTTTAGGCACAATCAAAAACTTAAGAACTATGACATGAGATTTATTCAATAATTCTTCATATTGTTCAGTTTATATTATACTGGGACATACTTTTTTACATATTCTATTTTATCTTTAAATCTTCGACTACAGGAACCCCGATTTAGTAATATCCGTGTTTATCGCTTCTCATTTTTCAAAGACACTCCGATATATATTGTATCATAACCCCTCTTCCCTCGTCCTCGTGCGGACGTCTGTCTCAACGATCCATTGATATGATCATGCAAAAAAGAAAATATGGAATTAAATAGAAAATAAGGTGAACTAATTAATAAGATGGGAAACGATAAAAGGAAGTAGATGAATGACTAGAAAAATCTGTAGAAGGCATAATCTGTTGATGGGAGGGATTTAAGTGCTTGATGCTTTTCCTATTGATGTGAATATAATATATATATATTCATATGATATGATGTATAGCTATATATCATATATGATTATATATCACTCTTATAAGAGCGATATAAGTATAATCATTCTAATTATTACTTATGTTCCTAGTGAATGACAAAGACTACAACATTTTAATCTCCATTTCATATTAAAGGTGTTCACGATCCTAAGGCAGTATATAATCTTTAATATTATTTGGTGTTATATTTATTAGGATTTCAATCAAAACTTATTTATTTTATTTTAATAGAAAGATACTGATTGGAAAGAGGAACAAACCCTTTTACAATGCTCAAAAACGACGGCAGTTTTAAATAAATAAAAAAATGGGAACAAAAAAATAATTAACTCTTCCACGACCTTAGGATATAAGATCAAAATAAAAGAATTTAGAATAGGTGACCAAGACAACGATTCATAACCTCATAAACGAATGAAGTATATTATTCTCATGTGATGGGGAGGAGAGAAGTGTACCTAGATAAATTTATAGCTAAAGTGTATCTAAACTGTAACTATTTTTTTATGAAGGTCGAAATAGTGCGGAAAGAAAAATAGTGTGTGATGTATTGTATAAACTTATATTGTATAAAAAGTATCGCATTGAAGAAAACTCATTGATCATAAAGTTGATGTGAACTTTGCCACCTAAAGGAAATTTGCATCGAAAGACAGGAAGGATGGGAGGTACAAGTGGACTGAGGTCACGGCCAGGGTTGATTATGCGCTGACGCTCCGACGATAATGAAAGTGAGGTAAGTGAACAGTCACGAAGAAGCCTCATAATAGAATGAAAAGGAAAGCTGGTTAGTTAAACAATGAGCCAGCGAAAGACGAACAAGAGGCATTAAACTGAAAAAAATGAGGCAAGGAGTAGGAAAGTCGTAAACTCTATACAGCTAAAATACGGATAAGATATTCGTGTTTTATTCAATGATCAAGTAGAGTAGTAAGAAAAAGGATGAATATAAAGGTAAAAATAAACCCGCACAACATTTTGGGCAAACAATTTATCTTCTGCATTGCTGGCAAGGGTGAACAAGCGTATACCTGAAAGTGGCATTGGTTTTAATGGCTTGATCTTTAATCCCTAAGTCAGAACGTCGAGTGCTTTCAGAACACGAGCGGTCGACTAGGTAGCTACCTGGAGGGTGAAATCTCCTGAAGATCAGAAATAAGATTAGTGGTGTCATAAAGTTAAGGCATAAAGTTGGGGTTCCCTTTCCTGCAGAATAATAGTCGAAGTTGAATTGAAGGCATTTAAGCATGCCATTAAATCCATTATAATAAATACAATTTAACAATTATGCAACTTATGTCAAGATTCAAAGTCAAAAAAAGATTATTTGATTCAATAAACCGAACGGAGGAAACTATCTCAGACCGTATATGGTGGAACCCATCCCTTAAGCTGTCAAGCAATCCTCAGACAAAATATAATACAAACTATCGTACTCCAAGACAAGTGTAACCATTAAATGAAGCTATAATAATCAATATATATATATATAGGAAAAATACTCGTTTAGGAGTGCGATTTCTACTATTCTTATGACTAAGAAGAGTATGGGCAGATATGTGATCATAAAATTTCTGAAGCTAGACGATATATGAAAATACTATAGTAAAACTGAAGAAACACCGCATGTGAAAAACTCCAAATTAAAACAATAGACAAATACGATATAAGCACGATATATTTTGGCAATTAATCCAAACAGTCCTTCAAAAAGTAAAGACTGAAGAAATTATTTCGATACCTTGACATCTTTAACAGAAAAGAGCATTCGTCACTGTAGAAAGTTGTGCTCAGGCGTTTTATGGTACGGGAGCCTCGCGAGGATTCATATCTGTGCTGGGCTTCCCCAGTCGCACGCAAGGGTTAAACTTGTTACCTTGCCCTTTTCTTTCGGGATCAAATAACGCCTTTGGCCCGGATTTGAATGAATCTGACCTATTTTAAGAAAAAATCAATGAACCAACAACTTATTTATTATTAGGTAGTTTCTTCATATGATTCAGTATTTATTTCTGACTTTAAGCTTTGATAACACCAATGACAGCAAGCGTGTAGACGTTACATCCTTGGTAATATTTTGTACGCTCTTTCTTAAACACATATTTCTCACTCAATCTTCCTCACCCCTTATTGACGGGGAAATAATTAGTATAGGAGTCAGGATGCACCAGAGGGAGTGGAGGGATAATTTGAGTACAAACACGGCTTTTATAAAAGGTGTCTTCCAAACTTTTGCTTTGATTCATATGTCGTATTTAACATTTTTAGATTCAAAATGTTTAACATCACGCCGACTGTATTTTAAGTTGAAAATTGAATGCCTTCTTTTTGTCAATCTCCATTTTTTAAAGATTCGCCTAAAGGAAGAATTTTCAAATAAAAAAATGATACTTGAGAAATAAGAATTCGGGTTTGACAATGTTCTCGCGAGAGAACATTGCCGAACCCAGTATATATTATACAGTATATATTTTTCGTCACTTATTTTATTTCAATTTATACATTTTTTGATTTTCATTGTTAATTTACAGCCATTCGGCTCACAAATAATCTTCCAACTTCGATTACCCTTGGCATAATAATGTCAAGGTAAACACCAAAAGTCGAATCGGTATAATTAATTCTTCATGTCCCTTTTTACGCCCTCAAACATGAGCAGCCTTCGAGTCGCGGTCTCTCTCATGCAAACGGTGAGCAACAGGCAAGAAATCCCCCACATAAACCTTCCTCGGAGTTCAATAGGGTAGAATAGTTTCTGTCGTGGACCACGTGCGATAGTTTGATGAAAATAAGAAAAAGAAACACGAGGCCAATATGAAAACTAACGGCCTCCTCCGCGAGGCGGACTATTTTCATTTGACTAAAGTGTATGCGATGTCGTCACAACAGACGTCTCTCTCGCACTCTTCCGTGCGAGCGACGTGTGATCAGGCGCCTTCGCTCTGCGGGTAAAATAAAAGTGGTTTTAATTGAAAGAGCAGTTTTCGTGTCTCTACTCTCCTTCCCTACCTCCCCCCCTACCTGGGCTTCTTTGGAGGCACTGTTTCTAAAAGAGTCACTATTTCTAACACACTCGCCTCCTCTCTCGGAGGAGAGCAGATATTATGCGGCATGCGGCCGAGGGAGGGCTGGAATTTCAGTACCGCTATTCCTTCTTTAATGTGTAGGGGAAGCGTAGTCCCTTCACGGCGGAACTCGCGTGACCTTGCCCTTCGAGGAGTGGAGTCGGCGATTGGCAATTGCCTCCCCCCTTCCACCCGATCAGCGGCGGCAAAGAAGAGTCTCGTCCTTCTACCCTCCGGTCTGTAGTGGGTCACCATTCCCTCCACCCCCCAATGGAATACCCCTTACTAGATACTCGGAGGACTATAAAGCCCGCCGCGAGACACCTGGAAACAGGATCCGGAATAGGTGGCGCCACTCGTACTGTGCGTGCGTGTATGGATGCGGAGGAGGGGGGGTGTGAGGAGGCTTGGTGGAAGACGGGGACGTCACATCCCCCATCACAACCCCCATATTCAATAACACCTCGTATCTCCGATAACGCCTCCAGTATAGGGGACCATTCAACACTTTGCAAGCGATGAAAATTGGTTCAAGTACTCCCTTCATCGCATCTTTCTCAATCATCCTATCACGAGTTGCCCAAGACAAGAACTGAACACCAAGGCAACGCTAAACACCAGTCTTCTCAAAATATCATCCATTAGATTTTTCAATTTCCCTGTCAAATGAGTCATTCCCTCATTCTACTCGGAGGGCATTTGATTATTCGGAGGCCGCGGGCATCCAACGACGATGGCTTTGTCTAGAAACCCAATCGTATTAGAGGATAAATCCTGGATAGACTCGGGTAAAGTGGACTAAGAAATAACATAGTTTTCCAAGAAGAAGTTTCCAAAGGTCGCTTTTTAATGATTGATGGGTATTACTCTTAATGCTAAGACGAACGGCGAGGAGAAGTTCACATAACGGGGATCTCCTTTCCCTAATTGACACAGGACTCACCAGAACGATAAAATAACCATGATGTCACTATGGTTGGGTATAAGGTAGCTGTTGGTGTCCGGAGGTTTCTATGGGACTTGAAGCCGGCCCCTAGATCAACGACGGAGCCATCAGCCAACCAGTCTACCACGTTGTCTCAAGGTGAGATGGCGGGATGACTCGGTTGCATAACTTTTGCGAAGAGGGGAAGACGGGTAAGGATATGATGAACCAGATATTCAGGTGCTCCCAATGCGGTGTTCAATATTTCTCACTGCAGATTCACTTGTAGATTAGAATAATTCCATAATTAGGGTAGTGGTGACGCCAATGTTAGTAGCCTGCTGTGGAACTTACTATATGTTTGTTCGCTCAGGCGTTTGTTCAATTCTTCCCGTCGCAACACCAGTTTAAACAGAGCCTACAGTATGCCTTGATTCCGGTGTTGATAAGGCGATAAGTGCTTCGCATCGATGAATAATATATGCCGTCTTCTTTCCAACAGAACGGCATATATATTCGCCAATTCAATGCCAGCGTGGAGCGGCTTATTACCTACGTATTAAGCGATATTTGGTAGAACCGCGAGACTCAATCCGAAAGGAATTCTTTCTTTATCAATTCCTCCTCGCGGCCGTTCACTGCGCGTGGCGATGCGAAAGAAACCGTCGAAGGCAGCTGGACTCATCGAAGACGAAGTCGGCATTGGACTCATCGGATCACCTGTCAAAAGGAGCGACGTTCCGGAGGGGGGCTGCCTCTACGCCGCACGTCCACCACGTGCGATTTCCTCCCGTGCCTCCAGAACGAGAGAGAG
>WURS02429615.1:0-15955 GCA_011762765.2 Rhinocypha anisoptera | reverse complement strand
CTCCCTTTCCCCCTTTTGCCCCCCCCCCCCCTCCCCCGCCGACTATATGGGGATGTCCCCGCCGTGAGTTGCCTGGAGAAGGGGAGAAGTAATGGTAAAAGCTTAAAATATAAAGCGGAATCATCTGCGCATTCCCCCTTCAAAACGTCAAAGGGAACGCGAGTACCCGAACTCAGGCGTATCCATTTCCTCGGTTGATGGGATTTTTTCAAAACTCAAAAATGGTTAAAAATTTTCGCGTCCGCCATTATAATGTACGACTTGTTCATTCAACCATCTCCGTGCATGGTAAAAGACGCAGCTCTTTGTCTTCGTGTGACAGAACCTCTTTTATTTACCATACTAATTAATTATGTGCCTTACTGGTGGTGTTCCTGAAGCAATTACGACTACTGATTTTAAAACACGTGTGCAGAATAGAATTCGTTTGTATTTCATAACGGCATCAAATGTTTGTGTGTGGATACATAAACATCCGTGTGATGTGTATATGCATGGCAACTTAGCGTCACTAAAACAATGAGAAAATAAATAAGCACCCAAGAAACGGCATACTTATTTTCGGCTGTAAGCCATCGTCCTCCGAAAGAGACTACGCATGAGAAGTCACTTCACCGTATAACGTAACATCAAACATAGGAGTAAATCAAAATAAAGAATTCTATCCAAAAAAAAATATGAACTGATCGCTGTAAATTAATGTGAACACTTAATCGCCGGCCTCGGTGGTGTCCGTGTAATGTCCACGACGGCCATTCCGGAGGTCGCGGATTCGAATCCCGGCTATATGGACATTTCATTGTCCACCCTGGGCATGCGCGTGTGTGTCTCGTCCTTGTTGTTAAAAAATCATGCTACAATGCTCATCGTATTTGGCAGCTTAGTGCTGTGTTTGGGTAATTGTAAAATAAATATGCTTTGGCGATCTGTCTTACTGGTAGGTTGGCCTGGTATGACTCAAAGGCTCCTTGAGGAAGGATGACTAAAGTACATTAAATGCTTTTTTAGATTAATACATTGCGAACAAAAAAGAGAGTGGAACAGAGAGAATAATAAACGAAGAAAAAGCAGTGAGGAGGAAAACAATGCTGAAAGAGAGGAATGCATGTCCAATGTCCAGAATCATCTTAAATGCCTACTTAGAAAAAATTATAAATAAAGTGGTGGAAAAAAATTTCATAGAGCAGTTTGCGGGTGACACAAGGAATAAAACAGACAAGGAAGGATATTTTTAATGAGAGCTCGTATTAAATCAAATAAAGTAATGCAAACCTATATAATGATCTCTTTACCAATATCCGGAATAAAACTGTTTATTTAATCACTCTGCTGTTTTCATATGCCTGAATATGTTGTGGTCGCGTTCATTTAGAAAGAAAAATGAATACTTTATATCTTCAGTGAAAGATCCTGTTGTTGTTATTTTTTCAGTTTTAATGATCTTCCATTGAAATTCGGTGTACTAACAATTCCCTTTGTGAGCGGATCCATCCGTTCCTCAAAAAGTCGAAAATATCGATGCTATTTTCTGTTTCCTGGACTATGGAGGCAAGTAATGGAACGAAGGCGTATCCGATGTGAGATAAATAGTCAGTATTAGAATATATTGAAAAAAAGGACAAGGCTAAATAGAACAGGGAGTTGTTCTGGATAGTAAGCTACGCTGGGACAAGCACACAGATAGTTTAACAAAATACCTACGGTACGCACTATATACATTTTACTTTGTAAGGAATAAATGTCCACTTCCATGCAAAAAAATCATTTATTATGCGCTTATTGAGTCAAAGTAATATTACGGTATAATTTGGTGTTAGGTACTTATTAGAGTACTTTAAAGCACGCAATGATTCTGCAGAAAAAACATTAGAATCATTGCTCTGAAGTCTCGATTTGAGCATTCACATCCATTATTTGTTGCTCTCAGGTTGCTACCCCTGAGACATTTGTTTTTTTTCACGGTATTGAGAATATTCCATGTTAGGAGTGTCAGTATGCCAAATGTCTCAGATAAATGTAACTGTAATCTTTGAAATGCTCACAATTTTCTAATGCCTAAACCAAGGGTAACTAAATAGAAAAGATGCTTTTTGCATGTGGGACCAAAAATATTCAAATACTTACCGGGAAAAATACAAAAGGGTAAGACCTGGAGAGAGTTTTTGAAAATGGACAAGAATGGCCATATACTCAGCCAAATATGGAAACATTAAAAAAATATGTATCCTTAATTATTTGTTTAAGCTTTTTTATTGTTATTGTATTAGGTTAACAATAACTGTTATAGATGGCAATGGATTTTTTTTACGATGGTGGATCAATTCGGGTCAAGCACCTGTAGACCTCCTAAACTTTCTAATTTATTTTTTATGTGTGTATCGTAAATTGTATATTTCAATTTTTAAGTGAATATATGATTATTATATTAGAATTATATGATAAATTTCACGAGGAAGAGTGAAGGAGAAATGTTCAGCATTAGTGGGAGTAAATGCCCTGTGGATACGATCCTGGTCTAAAGGAAAACTCACGGATAGAAGGAATGGCGAGGAGGAGATTGGAGATATTCCCTCTTCCCTTGTAAGGCCTACATTAAATTGAAAATGTATTATATTGCTCCCCTCAGAGTTTCTGAGTCGTCTCTCCTACTCATCTTTCTCTCTCCATTTCCCTCCTTCCCCTCTTATTCGGCTCCCTTCGCCTCCTTTCAATCCAACAAACATACGTTTATCTTGCCCATCTTTTATTCACAGCACAATACTTTGACTTCCACCCCTCCCTCCCTCCCCTCCTCCTTCTTCAAAGTCGCTCAGTTAAAGATTTCTCCCTCGACTAACCCAATTCCTGCTTCCCAGCATCCCCTCAATTCCCCTCTCCATGTATCTCGCACACTAACTTTGCTTTCGTTGGTGGTCTCCACCCCTACTCGAACAGCCACCTTTCTCTCCGTCGCCCACATTCTTCTTTTCATATATCACTTCTTCAAACTCTCTCCCGAAATTGTCAGGGATAATCTGAAAAGATCGCCATGTGCATTAGAGTCTTGAAAGAGATTCATGTTATCGGTCGTGAAATATGGTTTACACATAAGGGTTTTGATAGAAGAACTTTTTCGAAGGGGAGACGTTAGTACAAGATAAAATTTAGTATGCTCGCTTTTACATTCGACCAAATGACAAAAAAATAGCAAATCGGACAATGGAAGCAAAGAAAAATAATATGAATGAACCATTTTTTTATATCGGGAATATTTGAAATATAACAAGAATGCCAAGTTTAATACCGGAAATCAAACAATTATTCTAATAAACTTTAAGTAAAAGGCTACTGGATTCAACCGATGATCGAATCACACTATTTTAAAGAACCAACGAGATATTGTGCTGCTACATAATTGATGTTGGCTCAAATATTTCTATTCGGAGAGAGATGAAATTAATATGCGATAGCATGAAGATTGAAAGATTCATCAGGTATATTAATTAATATAATAAATTTCTTACTACAAGGCAGCTGATTTGGTTTCTTATATTCATCAAAAAGCATACTGCTTAACACCTGACTAATGATAGTAGACGCATGGCATATAGACGCATGGCGGTATAGAACTTATCGAAAATTTGAAAATTATTTCAAATGCAAATACTTATTTTTTTCTGATGGGAATTGAGTATAATTTTTTAATGCTTCTTGTATTTAATGTACTATATTTTATAAAATAAAATATATTTTATTGGTTTTAAATGTAAAAAGTCCAGGATAAAATTGTTGAAAGCATTGCATAATTAAATTAACTATAACACGAGGAAAGAACATATAAAAGTCGATCTGGTATTTAAATTTGGCTATTTGCGTCTTCAAAAATACAATCACTGCTTGGAGATGACGTGAGAAAAAAGGAAAATTATAATTTAAGAAAGCATGCCACTTTCATTGAATAAATGTACGCTTTTCTTTGGAGTTAAATTTGAACTGCAGACATACTATTGTTTCTATTTCAACTGTTGTTGTGCCATGTTATGTACTGATTTCAAGTTACCACTCCTGCCGTAATCATATTTACATCGTAATCCTATTTATCTACGTATCGTTTCCGTTGGAATTCATACCCTAATCATTTGGAAAACATAATTGATAAACTTCATCGCTTTTTCCATTCTATTTATCATTTCCAAAATCCATCCTCCGTCAATCCGCGTATATCCAAATTACCTGTGTCCCCTTATGATTTCCCCTGTCTCATTTTATATCCTCCTTATTAAAACACACTACTTACTATATTAACACTGTTAGAGAGAGAGAGTTGAAATTCATACAGGCAGCAAAAATTGAAATAAAGCTATGGAAGGAAAATGCGGGTCCAGACAATTAACTTCTTCGACTCTCATTAAAATAATGTTTAAGGGAAACTGAAACAACAGTATCACAATCTTTCCTTAATAAAGAAGATATGTAGTAAAATAATTATTTCTCAAAATAATATTATAAAGTGAAAATTATATTATGAGATCACTACAATGGAAAATATTACTTCTATTTATTTATCACAAAAGTCCATAAATAAAACATAGGCGTCTATTTATCGTGGATGATAGGCGTCGACCATGACATGTCATGGATGGATAATCATGTGACGCCTATTTATCGTGAATTACATAGTATGTGCGAATGGATATTTTCATAAACTACTAATAATAGTTTATTAATTATCCAATACTTCTAGAAGCGTAATAAAATTTAACGAAATTATCAACAAATGAACCCTTCAAAGGTATATGACTTCAACGCTAGGATATTCTGAATATTCACTTTCTTCTATCCAACAAAATGGCAAAATATTTCCTTTTACAAAGTCTTTACATAGGTATTGACGCGATTTCATGTAACAAGACAGCAAACACAAACTTTTGTTCTTGGAACGTTTCTCGTATGAGGAAATAAATACATTTCTAGCATTTTCTTAGCTGTAAAATTTTAAATTTTCCGCCAAACCCGTTTTATAATGATTGCGATAATATTTTTTCTCCAGCGCTTCCCTTCGCCCCTTCCAGTTGCAAGCTCTTGGGTGACGGCTACACTAAAGGGAAGAACATAAAAAAGGGTGATGTAAAAACATCCTAGCTAAAAGAGTAACGAACTGAGTCACCAGGATTCTTGGGACAAGTTAAAATGATTACTGTAAACAGATTCATGCATGTGCTCTGCTACGGTAATAGAGATATCAAGGAAGTTGATGGTGTCATTTCAATCGGAATCATTTTGTACGATTTTCCACTGGCAAAGAAATAGTTCAGTGTTGAGAACTTTAAGTTGTGGAAGGAATCTATTTGTGGTCCCGCGCCTGTTGTTGGAACCGGAACGATAGTGGTGTCGGGACGGACCATTGAGAAACGAGAGAAATGAAATTTCAGTAGCGCTCAAAGTCCAGATTCAACAACACCCTTTGATGAGATTTAAATCATAACAGTGTATTTGAGCAAAAAACTTAACTTGTTTACCAAAGTTTTTAGTACGGGGTAGTTATGCATCAGATTGTAATCACAAGATCATCAGTGGACACACCCCAGCCTGAGCAAGTAACAAATATTTTACCATCCCTTACTTTCCGCCCAAATAAACCTAATAAAACAACTGGCCATCGCTCTTCATCGGACCTCCACCCCCGTCAGTTAGTCTCAAAATAGCAGATCTCACACCAGCTTTACCAACAAAATTCCTTATTTACATTGTGTACTTCTTCCCCCTCCCAATATCATTTCCTCTCCACCACCTGATCCACGGTTACTTACGAGTTGCGATATATGTTACGTTGCATGACTGTAGGTTTAATCTTTTGGAAGCGTTTCAGCATAGAAATAGAGTATTTGGAGGCTCTTTAGAGCTTCAAATTCATTATATCCTTCCTTTACTTTCCTCTGGGTTTGAACAGCCTGATATTAGTACTGACCACACTTGAAACAACATGCTGAATGAAATTAGTTGTAGACTCTATTGGCGCAGTTTAAAAATAAGTTAAATAAAATTAAATTTCATGTTTACATATTTTTGCGATTGCTATATTCTTTTCTTTCACTTCCGATTTAATGAAACTATTATTGATTAATTTTTTTGGGCTTGGAACTATTCGCCACACTTTTGTCTGCTCGGAGAGATAATCATAGAACATCATCCTAACATTGAAACTTAGTATATATACGACTACATAGTCATAAATTTGGGAACTGATTTTATTAATGGCCTCAATTTTATTTCATTATAAATTTTGCATGCTTCTGGTTTAAAAGGTTCCTTCAAAATAGGACAAAATCCTAAGCCATAGAGAAAAAAATACAACGAATAACATTGGTTTTCGTCATGTAGTTTTTGTATACGTCAAATGTAGTCCAAGAATAAGTCTTTTTTCTATACTACGCAATTCCTTTTTTTTGTTTAGTATCTTAAAGTTAATGAGGAATCGAGTGACGTCATATAAATTTTATATAACTACGAGTAATTCATTGGGAGTGGATACAGTCCTTGTTATAAACATACTTTATAACTTTCAACCTCAACTTCCTAAGAAAAAAAAACATACCTTTTGCTATGTATCCTGAACCGGTTTTCAACTCGTCATTCTTTCAAATTAACACTAACTAAAGTGTGCGGGTACATGTGGGCTATATTTCACTTTTGAGAGGATTAGAATAAATTTCAAGAGCATACTTTGTGCTCTTCCATCGCCTGGGGGACATTGAAAAGAGCAGGCAGAGTTTAGAAATAATTTCACTGCAGCTAAAAGAGATCAGTAATTTTGATTGCGTTCGTGAGTTGATAGGTTCGGTAAGGTCTCCGGCGTAATCCAGTGATTGCCACTGACCGTCAGATCCGCCCTCGTTTTATGACGGCAAAATTCTCTCTGTTATTGCCCTGCCATCCGAGCTAATTTCAACGGTTTATTCGGCGATGCTCCCGCCAGTTCGGCTACGCAACAGAGGTCTATTTGGAGAAAGCCATGCGGCTCATGTGTACCAGCGAGAAGCAGGATTGGAGAGGGTTTCGGGAGAATGCAGGCTCGCAGGGCTTTCGGGGGAGAGAGGCAAGGAGAGAGATAATCAGATCTAACGGCGATCGGACGCTCGGGTAATGCTCAAGTGCTTGGCGTTCGGGGTGTGGGCGGGGAGTCGCCCACCTCCCGAGTGCCGCTCCCACCCTCGCAACCATCGCCAACGAAGAAATCGAGACCGCCGCGAGAAATACCGACTGCCGGCCGGGGGCCACCTCGCGAAATCCCCGCCGAGTTTTCCTGCCGGCATTGTAGATTGGACAGTGAGAGCTGAATATTATCCCAATAGATTAACTGCGACCTCGTGCCCGAGTGCAGTAAAACTCAATGGGCCGGAAAATCTCTCAACTTAGGGGGAATGGATACCCGGTTTGTGTGGTTTGTTTTCCTGGTTATGAATTCTCCACACTTCAAATACCATAACTCCAGGAGCCGGTTGAAAATATATGAATTTGGTATTTCACTGCGCAATGGAAATTGAGTGGTCCTCATATTATTTCAAGTCATTCTAGAAGTGAGAAAAAGGAATAACGTACTACTTATTTTTCCACTAAGATTCTTAGTGGAAAAATACGTAGTACGTTATTCCTTTGTCTCAGAAATGGATTTCCACATAGTTATGCCGGAAAATATAGAACATTCTAGAAGTTTTTGAGAATAACTTTTTCTCAAAGGTCCACAGAAGTCCACAAGAAGTTGATCGTGCATATTTGAAACTGTTGTTCTTAGATCACTTTCGATTAACCAGTTTGGTGACTAAAATAAAATTAGTACGAAACTTTCAAGGTGCAATTAATCTACAGAATTAGTCTTACATTGAAAATGTTTAGACATTTAATAACAGCAAACTTCCTAATTTATAAATTTTCACCATTTTTGGCTTCAACTTTTTCCGATAAGCTTCTGTAACACATTGCCTCCGCAGGACTTTTCTCGATGACATTGAGGATTTTCACGGGATTGTATACTTAAGGAAATTGACTCAGCTATCGCTATATTTCGAATTTAGAGATGTGTAATTACGTAATTATCTACTACATCATTATTAGACCCTAAACGAGGCAATTATGCATTTCATATTTCGTCATGAAATGCGATATCAATCATGGTTAAGCAAATAAATCGTTGATGTTGAGGTATTGGTGGCTCATGGCACCAAATGTTATCAACGTACCACATTTAATATATATTATCTGGGTGTATTTAACGCATAATGATTGTGAATTATGACAAACAACACTAGGGGTGGAGAGAAAAGGGAACACTACATTCGTGCAATCTTCGGGAATAAAATCGATGATTAAAAGCTAATACATAAATTTAATTTGACACAAATATAGAACTAATAATGTGAAGAGTTTTACATGGATAATATTGGATATATATAATATAAAATAAAAGTCAAGAAGTATAGGCGAACACAAAAAAGAAACACACAAGTACGTAACGTTTCGACAAATGTACTGTCTTTTTCTCTCTCTGTTCAAAGAAGACTGTAAATCTGTCAAAACTTCAACTACTTGTGCCTTTCTTATAATCGACCTCCTACGGTCAGAGATAGGCAATGGACTACAACAATGAAATGCCGACCCCCTTTGCTACGATAAATCCCCCTCTTTATCTCAATTTATTTCCATTCCGCCATCATTCTGTCCAATATCTCAATTATATTCTTACCCCTACCTCGCTTACCCAACTTTCTACGCTCCGCGACAATCTTATAGAATCCATAACTATCCCATCCATCCGACCTTCTCCTGCCTTCTTTAGATGTGCACCATCCAAATACCTACAAATAGTATCTGCTCTCCTTACTTTCCATTCTTAGTTCTTAGTTATTTTTTCCATCGTCTGTCTCCCCTTCTACTTCACCAAACGCACACATCATAAGAATTTTGACTACGATGACCATTATCGCTTTTCACTGACGCATGATAGCATTAAAATTGGTAAAACAACTTTCAAATCTGAACATTAATTGAGAAAGTTAAATAAATGTGATAAATTCCTTGACCTGTCAAGTGCCGACATGCTATTTGGTAATGTGATTCGCCTTTATCGTAGATTTCGACTCCAGAAACGTTTATAATGATTAAAATTCAGCGAAAATGCGTATTTTTGTTTAATTAAATTATTTTTAGAGCAATGATGGCCAAAAATTATTTTGTTGATATTATTTATCTTAACTATGCGTTTTTACTATTTAAATTAGATTTATAATTTTTTCCACGTTATAGAATATCAATTATTGACATTAAATAATGTAATCCTGTGTCAGTTCTATCCTGTTTCCATTAAAATCTTTCGTGCTTTTTTTGTGTAAAAAGTCGTAATTCCACCGACCACCGGGAGCTTTTATACTGTTCATTCTCGACGACATTTGATGCTCACATGCCTATATGAACAGAAAATTGAACAAATATTTTCCAACGTTTTTACTGTTTGTTATGCTATTCTCAAAATTACATAAAGGACGCGATCAGAGGATTGGATTGTTTATTCACAGAAATCACAAAGGAAGGAAAATTCGCACAAGCACAAAAGTTATATTTTGAAAATTGTTACTATGATTTCAAAAAGAGCGGAAATGTTTTTGCCCTTCCTTGTTTGTTGATGAAAGGATTGAGGGTCCTGTATTTTAAAGGCCACATTCTAAAAAATAGAGTTATATCGAATGTTTGAAGTGACAGAAATCTCGGGAAAAAGCACGAATACAGAGTGAAAGAACATCTCAACCACTCAGTAATTCTAACTGTGCATAGGTGTATACCGTATTTTAAAGCTCTAATATGGCTGAGGGTATCACGTAAAAAGGCTAAACAACGCATGCTGTATTCAGTTTCTGAACCACAAAACAAGTCATTATATTAAAAATTATCGAAGAAGTTATCATATTGTTGAGAAATGATTATTAAAAATAATTTAACGTCCTTTTTCAATACCGTATTATGAAATAATTCGACATTTACTTTTAAAACATAGGTAATTAGCTATTTAGGTTTATAATTTACAAAAGAATATAAAATAACTGAATAGTAGAATCAAGGAGAAGAAAAAGAGGAATTTTCTTGGACTTGGGGATTTTCTGGAAGTATTCAATTTAATATTATTATATCAGAGGATTCAGGTATATTTCAAAGCCATTCAAAGCTGCAATCCGAGAGGAGTCACTTAAGTATTTATCTCAGTTAAATTTACTTCATCATATAAGCATGTTAATGTTCTCATCATCTAATATATTATACCCGATGAAAATCAAGTTGAGATAGGCAATTTTAATATTACCTAGATCTTTTGCATTGGAAGATTTACTTGATGGGAAACATGTAAGACACTTTCATGGAAAAACATGAATGTCAATTACCTTTTCCCAATCCTTTTCTCTTATGGAAGGCAAGTACCCCTTTCCACTATATGTGTGCCCGGATGGGACATCCTTAAAGCTCTTAAGCGTTTCTTCTTTTTTCATAAAAAATATGTTTTTATTATAAGATTTCTCTTATGAATTCCAGCGAAATTACTCTTAAAGCTAATTAAACCTCGCCGCTTACATGTAATTTGAAAATGAATTTCCTCTGCACGAGGCGACTTTCAAAATGAATTTCATGGTGGGGTCTCTTTATCTAATACTTGCTAACAACCGGCTTTCACTGTATTGTAAACATGATTTCAATATTAGCTAGATTTTTTACTCAGAGTTTTGGTTATACAAAACATATTACAAGCCGGGAAATAAGGAATCACTTTAGTGTTGACTGCACAAAATTCAGTAAATATATCTCAGTAATTAGGTTCTAATGTTTTTTATGATATATTTATTATTTATATTATCTCCTGTTCATCAACTGGACTGTTTATTTTTAATGGAAATTTTCTTAGAAAAAGGTTTGATGCTACAATTAACTCTTTAAGAATAACTCTACAAACCTTCATTTCATTGCCAGTATAGTACGGATTCTAGCTATCGGAATCCCGAATAAAATACAATATGATCTTGGCAAAAATAAGATCTAAAGGAACGGGAATAATATATGAAAATTCTGATAGTATATACGAGAGAACCACAATTAAAATACTATTTACACCGGATCATTGAATATAATTAAGAAACAGACTCGTTAAATGCATTGCATGCGGACTTGTAAAAATGATTGAAATTGAATTTCCAATGAAATCTCTGTTAAATAGTTACACTGTTTTTTATTTATAAGTTTTATGACGGAGATTTACTAATCGTATGCAACAGTCAGCATTTACCGATTGATTTCCGAGGAAAAGTAAAAAAAATCGAATCAAATTCCAATACAATAGAATTTTTAAAAACCTCATATTAATGATTAACCAACTTTGAGCTGTAAAACAGAACGCGAATGATCGACGTAGCTCAGTCGCGCTAAGAGAAACCCACCGTCATTCAGAATAGGTATTACCGGAAGGAGAGCATGCCGCTGAATCCGAACTCGGGAGGAACCAAACAAGAACAACAAACATGGGATGAACCATAGCCAGCGGGCAGGGAAAAAAAAGAGAGAGAGACTCTTGGAACGCTGGAGTGTTTTCAGCAAAGTGTCTGGATTCGCAGCGTGTGCGGACCGGAGGGGGGGGGGAGGGGGGGTAGTGGGATGAAAAATTCTCGGGAGTCCCAAGAGAGGAGAGATAAAATATGCAAAGTGGCACGCGGGTGCTCTGAAAATGTGGGGGTGGGTGGATGGGATGGGAGACCTCTTCCTAAGTCGAAGAATTTAATGGCGAGTTGATTTAATTGAGTCTCTCTCTCAGCCTCCCTCACCTCTCTTTATCTAATCCCGTTTAGTGGATTGCGCAATATGTCCCCCGGATCGGCGTCCCCTTTGTGTCGACTGCGTCGCAAAGCAAAAAGAGAAAGACCAGTTTTTGAAACCTTTTCATCACTGCTTTTCAGGTGCTCCCCTCCGAATGGCTTAGCCCTTTGATCTCAAACTTCCCGGATGAATAATTTATCGGGAGACACTTGGAGTTCGGAGAAAATTATGATATCTATTATTACTTGTCATTGAATCAACTAAGTGAATCTTTTATCGATGATTCCTGAAATTATGTTTGACATGAGCTATGCTAGACATTCCTTCATTCTCAAATTCTTTGGAAGACAACATTTCTTAAAATGAATTGATATGTAGCCTTCACATTATTGTTGTTAATATAAAACGTATGAAACCTCTGTACTTTATGCCATGATTAATAAGAAGCACGTTTCAGGAATAAGAATTTGGGTTGTTTTAAAGAAGACACTTTCACTTTTTGTTACTCAGACAACGAATTCAGTATAGCAATTTGCTTTAGTTATCACACTGCCAAATAAAAAAGATGGTGGCTGCCGATACCTTTTGGAATTCAGCTGCCAGGTGTGGAAAGAATACTTTGTAAAATATACAGAAATAAAATTTATTGGGTCATCAAATTTCTCTACACAGTACTATCATTTTTTGAATCTTTTTTTTTTGTGTGTGATGTTTTTTTAGTCCTGATGATGCTACTGTGCATTGGAACATGTTGACTCAATAAAAATTATTTATGTGGATTTTGTAATGTGTTCTTTCCATATCCTATCGCAGGCTTCATACTTCTCAACCTACGTAATGGAACAAGGCAAAATTGCAATTTCAATTGACTTATTGAAATTGAATTATTATTCTTCATCCGGAGGCATAGGCGAGGTTGTACTTACTGCTCTAACTCCTCTTTTAAGTAAATCAAGGAGCGAGTAAGCACCATTGAAATAGCATCGATGGGTGAATATCAATTAGAGAAATGAGGAATAGATGGGATCAACCCGCAAAAACGGGGGTTTGAGTCAACCCTCCCACGCCCAAGTCCTTCCCCCAAGTGCCTATTCCCTCCCTCCTTATCCGTCCTTCATTAAGGACGCTGCCGACCAACCTTTTGTTCCTCCTTTTGCTCGACTCAAATCCAGATCCGCCGTTGGAAAATCGATCGATGGAAACCCCGAACCACAACCTATCTCTCGCTGCATTTCGGCCTTCGATCGAACATCCTCACCACCGCCGTTTCTTGCCTCGTTACCAAGGGAGACCGTTTTGTTCGGCCGCACGCGGCCAGCATCTTCTCTCTGCCAACCGCATCACCCTCGAAGGCCCTTTTCCTCTCCCCTTCTGAATCACTTCGCCCCCGATAATCCCGTCGTTTAAGCTCTCCGTCACTACTCTTCCCACCTTCATCCTTTTCGCAGTTCCTCTCCCCCTCATTTCAACTGGGGACTGAATGCTCTGCATGTAGCGTCGTATTTTTGTAAGCATCTTTCACGTGTAGAAAACTCTTATCATACCACTATTTTCAATCGTGCAAAAACATATTTTTTTGTATTTCTACTCTCTAAAAATGTTCATCTCTTTGCCTTCTAAGGCATAAATCCTCTGAGTAACTACGTAATAACAACCGAAACTCTATTTAACAGCTAAGTTTGACAATAAAGATATTGAAAAATATGCATCGCATATTTAAATATTCATCTTTCTCATATACCATATTTCCGAGTGAGTTTAGTTCAGGTTTTCAGAGCACTTTGTCTTCTAAGTAATAAAAAGTGTTTTCAATAAATATCTTCTAATGATTGCACATTTCATCTGGTAAACTATACGTTTTCTTATTTTATATATTTTGTCGTTCTTAAGATGTATATTTTGAAAGCATATATATTAGTCAGAATATAGCGGACATTTAGTATTTCTCACTTCCGTTGTATGGCTGCCGAATCTGAAGCTGATTAATTGCAAAAATTGAAAAGGAAATTGGAACGTAAATGAATAAATAAGCAAACAATTATAAATATATATACGAATATATATATTCAGAATTGGCTACCGAGGAGGAAGTCTGAATTATTATAAATAAAATGTTTATAAATATTACTGTTGTTATATTTATCAGACTCCATTAATTTTATTACATGCCATGCTATAACACACACAGGAATATTGATTGGGTTTAGTTTGTATGATGTAAAAATTCATGGGTACTAATACATGCTGCTCGAGCAATTTTCCCAATTAATTCAACATCATATTATGGCGCAACATCGTAATTGCTCAATGCATTAGTAAGCAAAAAAGTGATTATGGAACGAAAATATTTCAATTAGGGAAGGTTGAAACGGATTTAGCAATCACAGACCGTGATTTAGTATACTGAAATTGATTAAATTTGCTTATTAACAGAAATGCATTCTGTAGTTGAATTCGCGGAATTTATTAAAAATTTCCTCTAAAAATAATGTCTGATTGTGGCCAAACTATTTTAAACATACGGCAACCAATATTCAGTAGTTGAAGAAATAATTGAATTATTGCGTACCCAAAAGAGCAGAGTGAACATCTATCTATGGCAGTGCACACTAAAAACGAAATTTTTCATGTATTTTTTATCGGTTACCAGTAGCAAGATGTGTAGACTGTATTCTGTTTCCCGTGGCGCATTACAGAAGATCCTCATCCCAAAACCTTTTCGGGAACGTAATAACCTCCGGGAGACGTAAACTTTTGAATCTCTGCGTAAAGGAATACTTCTGCTTCCAATGAGCTGTCTGATACTATGCTTATGCCAAATGATTAAATTATCCTTCAATATCCTAGAAATATATTTTAAGTGTGCACATAATTAAGTTTGTCTGTTCATTAACTTATTTCCTCCTCAATCGAAACAAAGTCGCACTGCTCTTTAAAATGATGAAAGTCTGTGAAAAATGAGTCTTAGATTGAAGTTGGATAACTAAAGACAATATTTTAAAATATTTTATGCCCAAGAGAAAAAATATCTAAACTGAAGATTACGAAAATTGCAAAGAACGCCAAATTTAAAGAATGGATTTTCTTGTAGTTTACAAGCCGGGAGAGAGTATCTCAAAGAAGCTTCAGCACTTAATGATTTAGGCATTTTGTTATTGGGCTTAACGCCACGGCACAACAAGGAAGACGTTAGCAGAAAAAATATTAATTATAAAAAAGGCCGGAATTATTGCAAACTATTTGATTGTGGAATGAAACATGTTCCATTTCACAACAATTCCAAGCCAAAATTCTTACCTAATAATCTCTACACAAAATTTTTACTTTCCTAAGAATAATGAACCAAATTAAAATTAGACATGAATATATTTTCGGAGCTATTGATTAGCATTAAGTACCTCTCTGAGGAAAAGTAAAAAGATAAAAATAATAAATTTCAGTATGATTTCATTCGACAAATCTCTCAAAAATGTAAAAAAGGTTTTTAAATATTTTGTGAAATTTAAATAATTTTAAAATAAAAAAAGAAGATTGCACCCCTATAAGCGATTCATCATGCTGTACCATAACTACTACACTACAATCACTATTTTACATTTTAAATGCCACAAAGACATATTCGCCAGGTACCTATTAGTATCACTTCTATTTTTATCAAACCACTTAACCAAACGTAAATAACACCACAAAATAAGAGACCCTGATTCGAGTTTTGCTCATGAGAGTTTTCTGTAAAATAAAATTTTTAAACGATAATGGTATCTGCGAGAGAAAATTCAATTCCTCAAGCCATGAAAAACGCTAAAATGATGTTCTAGGTAGAAAGTTCGTATTGGGAATTTAATCGACGAGTTCTGATGAAGCAAGTTTTTCAGCTTTTTTATATCATCAAGGATTTTAAGTAGAAATCAATAATAATGTTATTAGTTTCGGCTTGAATATTTTAAGTCGCTTAAATGGCTTAGAGTATCCTGACTTCTCGTGTTTGTTTAAACTTTTAAATAAAAATTAATTGTTTTATGAATGTATGATTAAGGTCAATGACATAGAATTACGCGGAAATTAAATTATGTATATTATATATATATTATAAATATATGTATGTATATATATATTTAAAAAAATTATATAT
>WURS02429604.1:0-15957 GCA_011762765.2 Rhinocypha anisoptera | reverse complement strand
CCCCTCACTTAATCCCCACCCCCTAACTACCCGCCCGCGAGAGAGGACCCTTCCTCCTTAACTCCCCCTAGCACCATTATGGTCGCGAAACCACTTCATTGTCCCCTCAGGTAAGGAAGCTAGTCATGCGTGAAAGTACGTTGATAATTTAGAAGGGTAAGAGCTCCCGTTTGAACCTTGCATATTGTGACGGCATTTGTAGCTGTTTTCATGCATGTTTGTAGTGACAAGTCTAACGTTGTATCGCATGTTGTGGATGACGTTCTTCTATTTTATTTTGCATGCGGGTTGCTTCATTCTGCGTGCAATGTGTTTCTTAACACTTGCCTTGAGAGTTCATGTGAATGTTTGGTGGTGACTCACCCACTGCCACACGCCCTTGCGGCGGCTTGCAGGGTAATTCTTAGAAGTCGAAGTAATGTTTCGAATGAGCAGATACGGGAGATTAGATAATTAACCTCGCGAATATTTCGAGCAAACACGACTCAAACTTTGGCACCTATTAGCACAGTTATTTCTTTCACTAATTTTAGACCTGTATCCCGAAAGAGACAAGTCACAGTCTTTCACTCCCCTACTTAAGCTGGTTCAAGTATAGGATTTAAGTTGACTTTCAGGAATCGGTTTCAGGAGTTCGACTGTCAGAATTGTGCGTATTAGGTACTCGTTTTTATCGGAAACGGAAAAACTAAGCTAAATTGAGTTAGTGAAACGACCTTGGATTATAGTAAAAAATAAAATATTTCTTTTCGTTAAATAGAGAGCGAGACTACTTAACGGGGGACCCATGTTCAGGGCCCGGTAATGGTTCACTTACAGGTGAACCGATGTTGATTGGTTTTCTGGCTACTAGCTTCGTGGAAAATCACAGGTGGCATAGGAGGATACAAAGAACTGACCCCTATACCAGGAGGTATTAATTTTCATCCCCGTTTAGTTTTTTGCCAAGTGAGCTCTACACTCATCTATCAAGCCGGTCTTAGGGTTGAAGACTTTTGTAGTTTATAAATAGAGACTTGGTCTTAGTTTTTCAGAATTATTTCTTTGAAAAATAATTTGAACCAGATAGCATGAAAAATGGTGTTAAAGTAGTCAAGTTATTGTCGGATTTGCATTTTTCAACGTTTTAGTCAGTCAATTAATGATTTGCAAACTTATTGACTTATAACACTTTATAATAACAGCTTCAATGTAGGAAATGTAAACTGGAAACATAGTAAAACATGAATGATTTCCCAGAGGCTAAGGTAAATAATGTGTAAGTTTAATGCTGAAGCTGGAAAGCTCATATTTTAGAATGTGGAAAATATTTTTAGGCGGAATGTTTATAAAAATGGGAGGATACCACTATGAACATTGAGAAAGAAATTATGTCAGCAACGGAAGGGTTTATATAGAAGAATTTTAATAAAGGTAAAGAGAAGTATATAGAACAGATGAACTAGGTAGAGCTTGGAATAACTTTAAAGAGAAGAGAAATTTGAAATTTATGGAAAGAGGATACAAAAAACACCTTAAAAAATGCAGATATTGGAATGGATGGCAGTGGAGACTTTGTATTCCTTGCCAATAAAATCAATTTCTCAAGATTAAGTCACCCAGAATTCAGTACTGAAGGGAACTAATTTATGGTAATGAATTTTAATCAAAATGCCGCTAGAGAAAATTATCGGCTGTAGAAAATTAAATCCCACTGCGACTCGTAAGCATTGCTAAGGGCTAATGCTGCTCACAGCATTCCTTTTCTAAAATAGAGCGAGTTCGACGAGAAGACTACGTGTCGTATGGGATCTGCAGTGAAGGGGATTATCTGGAATTCTAGAATGTGGAGTAAGTGAGACTTTTGTTGTTATTCATATGTAATGTGATACGTAATTCATTTGTTGGCCGATCAGAATTGTCTAAAGTTGTACTATCCACTAAATTAGTTGGTACTAGATTTCTTATGTCAATTTTGAGTGCACTTGATTTAGAAATTCCGCCCCTCAGTTGCACCTGTCATTGGCACCGTTCTTAGTTGTTTGATCTTTGTTGACTTGTAAGTCTATTTGAATATTTCTATCCCATGTTTTACTAGACGGGATTTTTACCGTTTTTCTCTAGTGATTATCTTACTGTTGGCGAATGTTATTTAGTGCGCTCCGGTCGCGTGCTCCGATACTGCCGTTGACTCGAACGGATCCAGTAGAAACCCTCTGGGTTCTTTCTTAGTCTCATTCAGTTGTTCGTCTCGTCTCTCCGATTGTTAATCTGACGAATGTTATTGCGACTGATTTCATAGTGTCCTGTCTCTAGTTAACCCTGAGTCCTTGACGTAATGTCATTTTTTTATGAATCTCATAATCCTGTTCGTCTTTCCTACTGTGTACGGAAAACAAGGTTTTTCTTGATTTCTTTGAATTTATCTTGGAATGTTGGTTTTAACAGCTTTTTTTTGTTGATTTCAAAGGATATCTGGTCTTCTTTACCCTGGTGGCCGTGGTTTGGCATCGTCAATCTCGAGTTTATAGTGCGACAACAATATGAACTGTAAAGCTCTTATCGGTGTTGCTCGGGGCTTTCGTAACGGAACTTCGGATCAGTTGCCATGACGCTGTTAATCTGCCCTAGATGTGAGTCACCATTCGATTTTTATGTCTCCTTCTTTTGTCTATTTTTAAAGTGCAGAAATGCATTTTCCATCTATGTTTATTGATGAATGATGAATCTAGGAGATTTTTTAAGTGTTCGGAAACTCCAAGGTATCCCTTTCGGGCATCCAAACTACATTTGTGTGATCTAATATCTCATATGTACCACGGAGGTGCAAGTTTGCGGCCGGTGTTTATGGCTGTTGTCTCAAAATGTTCCATATAGATATTTGCGGTGGTAGAAGAGATTGGTGATACCGTCGCTCCTCATTCCTTTTCTTAGTACAATATATTTCGCTTTATAAATTTTGCCTTCAGGTACACCCTTGCGAGGCTCACTGAATTATTGGCAGATTTATCGTGACGAAACCGACCACCAAGGCATCAGGCACCAGTTTCAGGAATTGAATATGACAAGCAAGTAAAGGGAGTTTATGTTATAAGAGTCCACTACTTCCGTCGTAGGCTGAAAGCTAGTTTCGCTAAGTTTGAGCAGATGGTACTACCGGAAGTTGGCGGTATTTGGTGTCGCCCCAATTAAATCATTGACACGGGGTCGTGAAAAATATAGTTAATAGTCCGCGTGGTGGAAATTTAAAAACTACGTTTCAGTCGGTGTTTGCGTTTATTTGAATTCTAGATAAAATTCATCGCAATAAAAGCAGAAATCACTTGTTTTTTGTAGACATATTGGAGTTTTTTTCACAGCACATTAAAAGCTAAGCGGTAATCTAAATTCAACTCGAATTACTCACTGTAATCAGTCCTCCAAATTGTCTCACGTCGTATTTCTGAGAAGTGCAACATGTACGATTAAAAATAAATGATACACTCGATAAGTTAATAAAGAAATATACCTAAAATTTTAAACTTCGAAAAAAACCTTTAGATTAGTCTGCAAGAGATAATTGAATGCCGAGAAAATATAAACTAAATGATGGTTTGTCTAGTGCGCAGCTCACTTTCCGCTACGAGGAATTATGTATCGCGTATATGAGGCGTAAGAAATTGCCTGATGTAAAAATAATCAAAGTATGCCATTTAAATTCGTAGTTGGCTGAAAAAACCTATGCAGTAAAGTTAATAGCTCTGATTCAATGTATAAAAAAGAAATAATCAAAGAAATGATAATACCTTCCGTTTAGCTTTCTAGAATTTAGCTTTTATATTATATTTCTTCTCTGTGGCAATATTGCTTGTGCAAGTTTCGACGGAGGGATTATAAATACGGGAAATTTTTATATGATGTTACTCGTGCATATATGTGACTTTTTACTGTCACTAGGAGGGTAGTAAATTTAATGCCTAAGTTAATAAAGTGGATATACGCAATTTTAGTAAAAAACACAACGTAATACGGAACCATTTAAATCACATCAATTCACATTTTGAGGACAATGATACCACACTTGTTATTGCGTTTTGATACAGAACGGTAGATTCCGATGTAATATCCCTGTGATCCATCTGGACACCTTTAACTGAATCTAGACTGAATGCTCTTATGGGAACCAGTTCTTACTGGGGAATCACAGGCTACACTGCTGGGATATCCTTACCCATATGTGTGTAAGGCACATACGCTTAGGATAATTTTCGGTGGTCTCTATCCGCCAGTGAATCCTAAATTCAGGATGAAACATTTTTAATACTAATTATTTTGAGATTATAATCTCCTAATTTCCTCAGTTGCGTTTCACCTGTCGTTCTACATCTTTATATTACCTTGAAAGTCGCCGCAAGGGCCTGTTGCAGAGGCGTGAGCAATCACTACACTTGCATTACCACGTACATTATTTGTTAGTGCGTACGTGCTATTTGTTAGTAAGTACGTGTTAGAAATTATTCACACAGAAGGAAACTACTTGCATGGAAAACATTCATGGCAAAACATTTTTTAAATCATGCGGTAACTGCATATAATTAACATGCATGCAAAATAACTATAAAATATATGCACTACCTTTCTTAACTAATATTAGGAACATGTTCATTTTGATATCTAACTGTACGAGGGAAAAATGACATTTTATATCTATTTATATTTATTTATATTATTTTATACAATATTTCTCCCTGTTTTTACGTGATGGTGACCTGATCTACTATAGTATGACCGGGTTTGCAATATTTTTGTAACAATATGGATTTACAGTCTGTGTAACGCCAAACAGTTGCTGTTACCTCACAGTTGAAATTAAGCAAATGCAATACTTCAACACTTGCAGTGCGTTCGCTGCCGACGTTACCTGGGGGTTCAACTTCACTTGGTTTTAGTATATACTTCCATTACGTATACAACAGAATATTTGACGGGTAGGGAATCAGTTCGGGGGATAGGAATGGTCACTATTTCGATATTCATTTTTCAGCAATGTATGTTGTGCAATATTGCATTAACCATAAGCGACCACTTGGAGTGATTTAAAAAATCCTAACCTGTATCAAGCGGTAAAATTGTAAGGCTTTAACCTGTGAGTACCTTTGTCAGTTGTCCCAGGAGTAGGTGTATTTCCAAGAAATATATTCGGAAAGAAGATATGGCTTCCTTACAACAACATTGCACTAAGCTCCCATACCTTTTTAAAATATTTTATATTTGTCGAAGTTTTTGCTTCCAGGAGGTCACTGATTCCGTGAAATCATTATAATCTAGTTTTTTATATTTAGTTGGTGAATTAGAATTCTCAACTTTAACTTATGTAGAAGGTACGTTTATTTTCATATTATTACTCCTCCTATTGCATTGTCTTTAATTTCTGCCATAGTTATTTTATTAATTTGTGAGTATTGTTATTTTCAATTGAGCATACTTCATATAGGTGCTGTAAAATTTTAGCACCTTGATATAAAGAGAACGTCATTCGAAAAACTCCAGAATCCTCTTTTTCATTTAATCACAAGGTCTGCTTTTTCCTGGAGAATAGTACTGTGTGCTCCAAGTGTGTGCACCTAGGCGTAGTAAATCTAAAAAAAACCGAATAAGAACGTGCTACTCATTCGTGTCAAAAAATGAACAAATTTTATATAATAAACGGTATCAGGCTTCACTTCGTGGAAGTTGTATATATCCATGTTAGGGATAAATATACTTTGTACTTTTCCACAGATTTTCGTGGAAAAGTACAAAGTATATTTATTCCTAACATGGATAAATAAATTTTATGGTTTCCATTCGCTAGAGAGATTGTCTTCGCTGTCGTTGAGTCTAAATCTCAATTGAATTATACCGTAAGTGGACATTATCGAAAACTACAGTCGTCAAATATTAATTACGAATTTATTTAACACCGTCATTATCCTCATCATAGCCATTAATGGTTTGGTCTTAATGCAGCTAGGTCGTTCTTCGATTGGCCATTGTTTTCATATATTCATATTTATTTGTTTATTGGTCCACTGATGTGTTTCATGTTTCAAAGGTAATCATATCCTCCCCCTACGAATAGCATAGCCTCACCAAACTGGTAAATAAAATATTCTGTAAGAGCACCTTTCTGAATTGTGATATTAGTTGGCCCTTCCTTTTAATCGGTCAAAATAAAAAAAATGCATAACATGTGAGGTGGAAGCACTGAGACGATCTTATAGAAAAATTTGCTTACCGTCACGTGATGTCTGCTACTTGATGGAATATATATTATTTACGACTCAGGCAGAAATCGCTAAGGGAGGTTTAATCGGTAAGCCATAGTATATTATACTATATACTTATATATATATATATATACACTATTTGGTTCAACGTCGAAGGATTTAAATTACTCTGAAATGTTGAGGGTTCTAGTTGGTGATGTAACGACATTTTTTTGCGATAGCATCAAGAAGGAACAAAATAAGAATAATCTAGTCCCAAAATGACAAAATGGCAACACTGTGGGGAGGAATCTTCGGTAAAAGGGGTGGGAATGGAGAGAGATAGAACGCGGCGGTGGGAGGACATCGTTCGGTTTGGTGGGAGGCTCGGGAAGGCGAGGGTGGGTGGGAGAGGAGGAGGGGATGTGTGTAAGAGTGGCGAGGGTGGCGAAGAAGAGGCGATAGGGGCCACGGGAGGTGTGTGGTGGGGGGGGGGGGGGGCAAGGGAGGGGGAGGGGGGAATGGGCAGGAAGGAGCAGCGAACCACGGGGGACGAAGGGGTGAGAGGGGAGGATGGAACGGTGGACACACGACGTGTCGAGGGAGGGGTGAGAGGAGGGCTGACGATATTACGAAGACAACGCGACCGCGAAAGGATGCGAAAGAGCGACTCAAATTGTGAAGCGCACGCTGAAACTTCGGCCACGGGTGGAAAAAAACACACAAGCAGACAAACACGGCGATAAGAAATCGTTCCACTTTTCCACTCGTGGACCCGAGGTCTTTGAAAAAAAATATATATATAACGCGGAAACCACCCGGTCTATTAACGGAGAGGGAATCTTCTAAATAAACGGCTCACGCTTCTCCTCCCACGTCGTTCCCCATATCTCCATCTCTCTCTCTCTCTATCTTTCTCCGAGCGCCACTTGCCGCGAGAGAGAGGAGAGAATTGGGATCAAAACAAGAGGCCGCCGTGAAAAGTGACTTGCATTCTCTCGGAAGGGAAGGGGAGGGAGGCGAAGGAGGACCGGGAGCCCCAGAGGGGACTCCCCCCACCCCCTTCTTCCCATCCTAGAGAGAGAGAGAGACACCGAATTATTTACCGCTGTGCTGAACTTTAGTTATTTTGACGCGGTCGGCGGCGACGTCCTGACCACCCACGCGGGGTTAAGGGCGTCCTCTTCCCTCGAGAAGTCGCCGAGGAGCGAGAGACGAAGGAGAGGGGAGGAGGGATAGGGGAAGATCCCTCCTCCTGAAGGATCCGGCCCATTCCCACCGTGACATCTCGGAGTTCGACGACGCTCCCTCGCCCGTGAGATGACGCGAAAAGTTTCCAAAAGTGATGATCCAAAAGAGGTGTACCACACGCGCGCGAACGTTCCATTCTCCTCGGGAGAGGGAGATGGCCGGCGGCCCCGCCCGAGTCGCGCCGCGAAGTTATCCCGCGCGCCGAGTCCTCATTAGGGCAGCTTCTCGATCGCGTAACAAGTTTTTCTCTCGCGCGATACCTTCCTTCAATCTTTATGCAAAACTGCATAACGCGCGAAGTACCTGCTGGACAGGATTCATTTTTGTACTTTTCTTTCGAGCGGAAATCGGGATAATTAAAACACATCACACTTTGCGATTGCTTTCTTCACGCGTACATATTTTCTCATAGTCAACTGCCAATGATGTCAAGATTTTTTCGTCGCAAAACTTTATAATCTCTCAAAATGAGAAACTCGACACTCGAGAACAGGCAGACGCGTGAGAGGAAATCATTTCAACACGAACGACTCACTTATAACACAAGGGGAGCGTCTATCTTAAAACACCACTATAATATCTCTTTTACAGTATATGGTCGTTAAACCGTCGTGGAATATAAATAACAGGAAATTTAGCGACGGCATTAAGGAGGTATCGAATTATAAATTCTCTGATATAGCTAAGATACAAGTCAAAGCTTCCGAAATTAATTACGAGGAAATTCTATTTTCCGTTAAAACTTGTACCTTGTCGACGAGATAATTTTAAGGAAAATAATACCCTGCCACACATTTAACCCTTCCACTGAAGAACAACACAATGGGATTAAACTTAACTTAAAAACAGGGATACCACAGTCATCCACGTCAACAAATTTGCCACGCGCAGCAAATTTTTAATTACACCCACGACTCCCACGGAGGCAAAAACGAATGACTGTCAAAACGACCTCCACCGAAAACTGAAATAGGGAGGTCAAAAGCCAGAACGGAGAACAAAGTTTTCGTCGCCTAATTAAATAAACGAGGCGTCCCCCCCCCCCCCAACTCCCTCTCCCGCTTAAGATTCGCACCTCGAGAGACAATGTCGCAGGGGGAGGATGGATGGAGAAGGGGGCGGGAACACCTCCCCTCCACCGCTGCTTCGATAGGGGAGAGGATAGATGACGAACGCCATGCGCACGCGACCATTCAGCGAAGGGAACAACAATTGGAGGGAGTGTGGGGTGGGGGGGGGGAGGGAGTGGGTGTAGGGGTAGGGGGGAAGGGAGAAAGGGAGGAAAATAGAGAGAGATTTCATAAAAACACCTCTCGCGAGGAACATCCACGGTGTCCGCGAGTTCAAAAATCTCCCCTCCCCCCTTCGCTCCACTCCCTCCCTCTCTCCCCCACCCTCCAGCATCCCTCCCTCCCTCCCTCGAGAGCGCACGGCTGCAAAAATAACATCCTTTGATACGGCGAGTGAGAGGTGAGGCAAGAGTGGGGGGGTGATCTGATTCAGGGCGATTTTCAGTGGTGGGTTGCGTTGCGAATGGCCGGTTACGGCCGCGGTCCGGCGAGCATGCCGTTTAAGTCCGCCGCTCCTTCCCTCCATGGAAAATTAAACTGTTAGGGCCACTGGCGTTGATTGACAGCCGAAGACGCGTCGCTTCTTCCCACTTCTCATCCCCGGCCGCAAATAGCGGGACGGAATGTCAATGTAGCACCGTTAGAGGGACTCTTCTGGCGTTTTCAGAATAGTCGGAGAGTTTTCCCGGAGTAGCTACGATTATTCCTGCTCCCCTTTTGTTTCGTAGCTTTTGTTTTTCAAGGATTCTTTACAGGGCATCTGTGGAATTCCTCATATAATTGTTGGTGAAATTTTGATTGTCCTGAGATTGTGTCAGAAGTTAAGCGTGTTGCACATGTCTTCTTATAGAGCCATTTTCTCCGCGGGCTTGATGTGTTTCTCTCGGCTATATTTCCAGAGTAGTCTTTACCATGAGTTACATGATAAAATGTCCGAAGTATGAATCGGTCAAACGTAAAGGTTCATGTAAAAATGTTATACTGAAATTGTAATTCAATTTCTTGCGCCAGAGTGGTAATATTTACATAACGTTACTTAATACCGATGGACAGTAACTCTAAGGCGTTCGGTAGGCCTCTTTTTTCCGGTGTATATTCTATACTATACCAAAGCTATCGTTAGAAACTTAATTTAGTTGGATATTAAATGCATATTTCTTATCTTTATGAAAAAGAATGAATTGATAATTATCAAATAAATTGTATGCTTAAAAGAATAGTTTTGACGATTTCAAAGTGTTATCATATTATTTATTGAGAATAACATTTGTAAAATAATGATAGGTGTATACATTAGAGGCAGACTTATAAGGCGTCAAATTAGCATGGATTAAAATTTGAAGTAAGTATCAGTGATTTTATGGAGCGAGCTATGCAATAGTTTGAGATATTGTTGACATATTTTTCCATTCTTGAGAAATATATTAAAGGACGAAAAAGCTAGGACATACTTCAGAAATACTTCAGGCTAAATATGTAACACTAATAAAAAATAAATGGCGGTATTGATGGATATATGTAAACCTTTAAATGGTAAATACACTGGATACCGTATCTCTATTTCGCTTGGAAACCGTGAATTAACTGTCATGTTGAAGTGAATAATGAATTCAGTAACTCATTGATTCCCTCAGCAAATTAATTATGGCCTCTGGCTGACGAATAAATATTTTTCTGGATCGTTGGTGACGTTTTACGTATGGTTCTATTCTGGAGGTTTAATGGATGTTCAAGCTACGGTTGATTCTTTTGCCAATTATAATTATGAATTATAAATTATTTTTCCAATAATAAAAATAATAATCATTATTATTGGCAAGTAAGAGAATTGATCTAATACGATAGTCATTATTGAAATTTAGTTCCTTATTGAATCCTTTTTACTTGTTCCTTACTGAATCCTACTTGTTCGCCTAATATGAATTAGTTAATTTAGATATCATACGGTTCTAATTCATGATATTGTAATATATATATTTTATTTAGAAATATGAGGTGACATATTGGAATAAATCAACGAATTTGAGGTTAACAACCTTTATGAATATTTAATGCCTCATATAATAACATATGGTCCCACTTTTGAGTGAATACGTTAACGCTTTAAAAAATCTTAACTAATTAAAATTCTGGATTTATACGTATGAGTAATATAATGACCTATTATGATAACATGGATGGACCAAAATCATGAGTATCATTGTATTACTATTATGATTTTGTAGTAGAAGTGAATGGAATGTATTTCTGATGCGATTTGGGCATTGGTCCAAGAACTCCGCCCATTAATGACAGGGCCAGATTATGAAATCTAAATGTGCTCCATGTTCCGTGTGGCAAGAGAAACCCTTTAGGCTCAGAAGATGAAACCGATTAAGACAATAATTCATGAAGAAGTCTGCGGGATATTTAAATAGGAATTCGGCTCAAAAATTGTAGGCTTTGTTAACAGATGTCAATGCCATATTATTGTTCTGAAATTTAGTGAACTAATATATGCCTTAAGGTGACTACAAACGTAATTGTAAGCGTGACAAGCAAGTATGATCAATATTCAATCTTTTTCTACAAGCTCGATTGAGCATATGTAGGATAATTTGCGCACCAATTATCCTACAAATGCACGAGGGTGTGTGCGTGTACAAAAATATATAACTTTGCTGCTTTTAATACTTGTGGTTTCATTTGTAAAATTTTAAACACCTTTAAAATATTTTCATGATTATATTAGGCCATCAGCTAAGTTTAAAGACTTGACACTTTCATTTCAGTTATACGATATTTTTAAGCAAATGCTCTATTTTGGGCCGTTTAATTCCTTATATAGGTGTGCCCTGTGTAAGAGTTTAACACTTCTGTCAATTGATCAAGGAATAACTAATGATTTTCATCTTCTAAGTAAAAAATAGATGTTAAAAAGTTTGCAAATGGACGCAGTTTCAACAAATTATTTATCTAAATACAACATCGATGTGAATTAAAAAAACTGCCAGTGATCCCATGGTTATACTCACTACGATTCAGTTATACTTATTTTTATCAAATAAGGGAAATTAGAGTTTTCTGCAACTATGCACAGCGGAATGATAAAATTGATCTGAACTCAAAGTAGATCGGGATTTTTTATTACAGGATTATTTTATTATTTAAATGGAATGCAATTTGTATAACGGATTGTATATTTATTTATTTAAAATAACACCAAAAACAGCAACAAGGCCTTTTACATTGGGTTTTTAAAGTAAATAAATTAAAATATCAAAAGAGCAAATAAATAATGAAAATAAAACTGCAACTATATAAAAAAAATGTAATGTATTAGACACTGAAATGACGTTTTAGGAGTGCTGTGTCACGAGGGGGAGAAGAGGTCAAGAGAAGAAGGGCAATCAACAATAAGAGAGTTAAAGCAGGCAGGTATGCGGTAGAATAGGGATCTTTGAAAAATGGATATGCGATATTTTGGGACGTGTATAAAACTGGAATATGAATGATTCTAAGTGAAATATGAAATGAACATTATCTAGCCGCATTTAAAAGAAACAGTCAATACTTTTAACGGACACTTTTCTGCATTATTGTTTAATTTCGACCATATAAACTTTGTATTCTACTCTGTGCATATTAACGTAAAATGTAGATCAAGTTTCTTTAGTTTCATCTTCATATTATACTCATACCTCCTAAATTTTCTAAATACAGGGTCTAAAACAGCATGTACACGGTTTTAGATTGTCTTTAAGTGTGGTCATTTCATAAAATATCTATAAATGGCCATAATGCCATTTTATATTGTACAACAATACCATCCAAGGAACTGTAGGCACAAAATATTTTTTGCCATTCTTGGTTATTTAACTTCATAATATTTATGGAAGATATTTTAAATTTGGAAATCAAATATCTTCAAAAATCATTTTCGTGAAGTATGAATAATTTTTTACCTATTGTATATATGATATTGAAAAAATAATCCGCATATTTCTAAGCCGTAGAACTGTTAGGAATTTTATTTGAAAGTTTAAATTAGTTCTAATGATTTTACAGGGAAATTAATGTCATACAACGAAATTTAATTTTCATTTGAGAATTTGGCTACTGAAATTTTTATCCAGGAAAGCCTTTTCTAAGAACGCGTTAACCGTTCAAGAGTTTAAGCAGAAGTATTACTATCATCAAAGACTCCGCTGGCAACTTTTTGTTTCCAAAATGGAAATAAAGATTCAAGGGGCATCTATCTTCTCGAGTCCATACTCGAGTAATTGGACTTGATAGGCATCCATGAGCTGTATGAAAATACAGAGCATAGTGTGGACAAGTAGAAACGATTTATGTTGAAGTCTATATTAATAATAATAGTGTCCACTCTTTCAAACAAATATTTTGTTTAATTTTTGTGGCACTGAGTATATTAAAAAGGAAGAATTAACCTTTATCAATTAGACTATGTACACATTTCTATTTAGATGAGAATTGGTTGCACTTCATCATTTTGCATAAATGACATAACTCATGAAAATAGGTGACTTAATTTGCACATGTATCTCTTCCGTTCGATCCATAATCAATTTTATTACGAAGTAAAAATTGTAGGATTATGTACGGGAATCATAACAAGTGGTTTCCTTGGATCAATCAACAATCCTTTCACTTTTCCCTCGGATTTTATGCCATACTCCGTAATTACGGTTTCTTTGAAGGCCGATAGTTTTTTTCTTAGTCACTCTACCTTCAACTTTCACGCCATTCACGTGTTGGATAACCTGCTTCCGTGCCTCTAGAGCATTACCTCGCAATTATCTAGCCGAAGAAACTTTTACCTGCGCTGAGTGGCGTGAATTTAATCAGCGTCGATATGTGTTCAAGTGTCCTTGAATTAGAAATACATTTCCCTGCGTAGGTGAAAGATCACGAGCAGAGGAATACGGCATTCGGTGTTCATGGAAAAATTCTCCCGAGAAACTGGGGATTTTGTAGTAGATTTGATTTTAAAAAGAGTTTCGAGTACCCTGACATCATTGAGGTAATAGGGATCTCATTAAACCTTAATTGGTTTTAAAAATTCGGTGTCATTTAAGTGATGAATATTCTTTAAACCGTCTATAACTTGAAGTCGGATACGAAGTTGAAATTAAATGTGTTGCAATTTGGTTTAATTACTCCTAGGAGTATTCACCATAACTTTCTCCCACTGAGTATATTAAAATTGGAAATATGATTAGTGTCTTAAAATTATTATAATGTCTTAAACTATAGTAATGAAAGTTCATTTGTTTTAATAAATAACTGTAATGATTGAATTTCGTTTGAGTATTTGTCTTGAGAGGTTTTTGGACTTCGCAACAATACTGAAATAAGCTGGATTAATTAATATTTAACAGATCACGTTCCAAGAGTCGTTATAGATTACGTGTCCTCGGACACAGCAGGTATCCGGTGTCCTACAGGGAATCGGTTCCTTAAGATTCAACTTATACATTAATGACACCAGTGCAGTGGTCATATGTAAACATCTCTTGTCCGACGTCAAAGTAGTACACAGGATCATTTTCTGTCAGATAGATAGGGAGTCTTTGTCGAAGGTCCTAAAGGTAATTCAAATTTATTTCGAGACTTGACAGAATTAAAAAGGAAAAAATTCGTGGTTGATGAACGTTTGAGGAAAGAGTTCACCCAAAAGCATTTCCATTTAGATCTACATCTATAAAATACCAAGAAGCCGCCCATAGGGCATATGACAGGGGGAGAGCTATTATCAAGCATAGGTAATAACCATGACTTCAAAATAGCGGTGTGCAACATTTCTCTATCTTGTGCAAAGCAAATAGATGACTCAATTTCTTATACTATTTGTTACTGTTGCATGACAACAAGGAAAGACTCGTACTTTACAGGCTTTACAATGCGAATTCTGCGTTTACCGTGATAAGGCGTCGTATGCACGACAAAGCTCGTTCCATAAAAACAAGTAAAGCTATCTCTAAGCTAAAGCAGATCGCTTTCAAAGTTTCAAAATTTCCTACTTGCACACATTATAAACCGTCAACAAAGCAATAAACTATTTAAGTGCAAAACATTCAGTAGAAGAACAATATTAAATTAACGCGGAAACAATGTCTAATTACCTTTACATATCATGAATGCTATATAACTTCGGAATATGAACACTACCTATCCTAGCTAATATCACCGTCCCTGTGATCAATTTTATTTTGTCTGTCACTGTCATCCATTGAAATTAAATTTGAAATATGAAATAAAAATTTCTGAAATTATTTTTTTTAATTGTCGCAGGGGTATGCATTATTTTTCGGCGTTCAACTTTTGGGGAGCATGGTCGCACAGTAACATCTGGTGCTTCCCCGACAAATGATGTGCATGAAGACTTCTCGGGTTTTCCACCGTGTCAGGGGTTCCATTCTAGCAAACCTTTCGACCCTCCATTCGGAAGTCAAAACTTTGGCCAGAATGGAGCCCCTGACCCGGTGGAAGGCTTTGTGATGATTGCATAGGTTATTTGGTAGGTGCATAAGCACAAGTTAACAATCGCGTTGCGGATACAAACAGTATAATCGGCACGAGAAAATTAATACGTTAGTCGCCATTCAAAAATTTGTATTCTGGCTCCACGCATGTCGCAGTGTCTACGTGGGGAAAATGAATACACCAGAACGAGGGCGGGAGAAAAGCGGGGGAGGGAAGGGGTGAAAAAGGGAGGCTCTAGGTGTCGCGTTCAATAAATGACACGAGACAATTCATCAAAAACCACTCTCTGTTCCCGGGCGCATCCATCTTTTGATGCCGCCACGCTCACTCAACCCTTGGAAACAAAAGAAGGCGGGAGTGCTTGCGCGGGTGGAGAGTTGAGCGGCTGGGGAGAAGGGACGTCGACGGATGGGAAGGAGAGACAACGCTTAAAAGAGAGATGGATCCCAAAATGCCATTCTCGCTCACCTATTCGAGACGTCTTCCTGAGGGTGTGTAGGTATACGGTGTCGTCCTTCTTCCCTTAGACCCTGGGAACCCCTGGTGACGTTCTCAAGGAAGGGAAAGGAGCGGGGTTTGGGGAACGCGAGGGAATCTGGGGACGCACGTTTGCCTAAAACAATGAGAAAGCAGTGAGTACGTGTGTGTGCTGTGGATGGAGTGAGTGCCTTGCATCCTTTCCAACTTGTCATCCATTTGCCCTCGTCTCCGTTTCACTTTGGCAACTTACCATGCGCGGTGGGGCGGCCGTGGGTGGGCGCGCTCTCTCGCGGGGGATGGGCGGCTGGGAAGATGGGGTTGGGCTCGGGGCAGGTATGGCTGTTTCCGCCGCTTGATCCACGTGTGGCTGAAGTGAAGTGAGAATCAATTCGATGTGCGGTGCCTAATGGAAAATGGAATGGATTTTTGTTAGAGTATGTGGTGGAGCGGCGTCGGGGAGTAAC